>PVHX01007794.1:0-88372 GCA_004024805.1 Geosciurus inauris | reverse complement strand
CTCTGTTCACAGGGGCGTAAGGGGGGAGGGGGCATGGGGACAGTAAAGGTGGTGGACTATGATGGACATCACAGCCCTAACTTTATGTATGACTGCATATATGTTGTGATTCTATACAACTTACAACTAGAGAATTGATATGTTATCCTCTATCTATGTACAATGAATCAATTTACACTGTTAACATGTAAGCCTAAATAAAACAAAACAAAAATAATAATAATATATGATAATTAGTAGAAAAGTAGGAATAAATTTACAATTACCTAACTTTGAGAAAAATCAAAGATCGAATAAAATGTGACCAAACAATAAGGAAACAATCAGGAAAGCAAAAATTAGAGAAGCAAAATAAGAAATAGAAAACAGAGTAAGTACAAATGTCTTAGAGATAATAATATAAATGCATTAAATCCCTATTGAAACAGAGTGAGTAGATGCTACTTAAAAATAAAAACTCACACCTGGTTATATAAGCACCAGATTATTTTGTGTGGGTTGTAACAGTCAGTATTCCAAAAATTAATTTTAGTAAGGATTTAAATGTATTTATGCAATATATGCACGTTTTAAATGGTCCTAAATTAGTCATTTCCATTATTTCCATCTATCTTCTTAACACATGAAAAAATGCACACAAATGCATATATTCATACACTCTTTCATATATATTTTGGAAAACCTTTGTGTAGAATGTTTCTCATATAATTGTCTTTTGTATTATTTGCCTGAATATGGCTGGCAAATTTCTATAATATTTTCAGATACTAATAAGTGAAGAAAAAATAGATATCCTATTTTAGTTAAGAATAATATTATTGTCCCTAACTATCTCTTACGCCCACCCCCCAAAAATGTGAAAACAAATAAATGACCACACACAAATAAGAAAAGAATTGTCTTGACCCAAAATAAAGCAAACAAAAAAATTATACACCAAGTATTTTTGGTCAACAGCTCTTAAATAACTACTAATCTGTAGGGTGACTACATACATAAGGTACTAACATAATTATTACAAGCATCCCCTTTTACTCTTAAAACTGTCCAGGATAGGTGGACAAACTCTTAATTTTCATGTACCAACATTACTATTATTTATTACTATGTATATAATAAATGGAAATAGAACTAGAGACTTCAATCAACAAGTTTTACCCTTAATAATAGTGTGCTAATCCTGTAAGATTCAGAGATGAAATGGTTAGTACACAAAATGAATCATTAATTGACCCCCAATCTAGATCCATTACTGTCATTAAGTTTCTATTTTAGTTTAGTCATGTGTAAAAGAAAGGTAATACATAATTTTAGTAACTTTGTAATGTTCCACTAAAACTTGGATATTATAGACATGAGACCATTTTGAGTATTACATAGTGCTTTAAACATTGTAAATGCATTATAATTGTGTGATTATCATCTTTTATGCAGCTCTAAGGTACTACTATTCTCATTGATAATCTAGACATTATTTAGAGTATTTAGGATACTTGCCATGGTCTTTTTATCTTTGACAACTCTGTGTGTAGATTCATTGAGATTGAAATGTTTTGAGGCAATGAAGTAATATACTATTTGAGTTAAATAATTATCCTCAAAACTAATTTTTGAGTATTAATTTTATACAGGAGACATCATGTGATTCTATGATTTTCTTAGAATATCTCTTTAAATGTTTTTATTAGTACATTATAGTTACACACAATAATGGGGTTCACTTAGACATAATTATATATGCATGTAATATAATTTGCTCCATTTTCGTCCCCCAGTACTTCCTCTTTCCCTCCCCTTCTCCTGTCCCCTGTTCAAAACATCATTATTCAGATATAACCTGAACAAAAGTCAATAAGACCACTTTTCCTCCTTGAATATTATTTCATCCAATGTGGAAATAACCCTCAAATAGCTCAAATTTTACTTGCAGACAAAAGATATGTAGTGAAATTTCTCTAATTTTCCTGGAAACAAATGGTTTATGCTATTCAATAAGATCTTGTTATGATAAACTACATCTTCTTCATTTTACTTTTAAATTAGAAGTATGCAATAACAGTAGCCCTAAAAATGTGATTTTAGTTTTCATTTCTTATTATGCCTAAATTCAAAACTCTAAATTTGTCAGCATACCTACAGCCTAACTTTCCACAAATAGTATGGTGCTCTAAATTTAAGAAACAGCCTTTTTATTATGTTTATTTTTATTAATACATATCAATTATATAAAATGATTGGTTTTATTCTACCATAGTCTTACATACATAAAAACATAATTTTATTAGTTTCACTCTCCAGTACCTTCCCCATCTTCTCTGCCTCCTTCCCTGCGATCCCCTTCTTCTACCCTAATGGTCTTCCTTTCATTTTCATGAAATTCCTTTTATTCCTATTTTTTCCCTCTAGCTTCCACATACAAGAGAAAACATGATACTTCTGTCTCTGAGTCTGACTGATTTCACTCAACATCATGATCTCTAATTCCATTCATTTTCTGCAAATGACATCTCATTCTTCTTTATGGCTGAGTAAAACTCCATTGTTTATATATACTACACTTTCTTTATACATTCATCTGTTGACAGACACCTAGGTTGACTCCATGAATTAGACTATGCTAACTTTAATTCATTTGAGTAAATATCGAGGAGTCATGTAGCTGCATCATATGGTAATATTTTTTAAGGAACCTCCAAATTGATTTCCATAGTGGTTGTACCAATTTATATTCCCACCAGCAGTGTGTTTCTTTTTTGCCTCATCTTTGCCAGTATTTCATGTTATTTGTATTCTTGATGATTGCTATTCTAAATGGAATGATATGGAATCTCAGTGTAGTTTTGATTTGTATTTCCCTAATGGCTAAAGATGTTGAACACTTTTTCATATAGTTGCTGGCTGGCTGTAATTTTTTGAAAAGTGTCTGTTCAGGTAATTTGCCCATTTGTTCATTAGGTATTTTTTTGTTTTTTTTTTTCCTTTCTTTCTTTTTAGTGTTGAGTATTTTGAGTTCTTTATATACTCTGGATATTAATTCTCTGTCATAAGAGTAGCTAGCGAAGATTTGCTTCCATTCTCTAGCTTGTCTCTTCACTCTGCTGTTACATTTGATGTACAGAAGCTTTGTAATTTGATGCATCCCTTTTATGGATTCTTGCTTTCATTTCCTGAACAAAGGAGTCCCAGGAAGTCTTTGCCTGCCCCTTCATGTTGAAGTGTTTCCCCTGCTTTTCTTTAAACAGTTGCAGTTTCTGATCTTATGCTTAGGTCTCTGATCCATTTCAAGTTGACGTTTGTTCCTGGTAAGAGATAGGGATCTAGTTCCATGCTTCTATATATGGGTGTCCATCCAGTTTTCCCATTACTATTTGTTTAAAAGACAGACTTTTTGTCAATATGTGTTTTTGGCAGCATTTTCAAGAATCGACTGACTATAGCTGGGGTTTGTCTCACTGTCTTCTATTTTGTTCCATTGGCCTACGTATCTATTTTTATGCTACCATGATGCTTTTGTTACAATGGCTCTGTAGTATAATTTAAAATCAGGAATTGTGATGACTTTGACATTGCTTTCTTTGTTTGGTATTCCTTTGGCTAAAGGACAGCCTGTTTTAACATGAGTTTTAAATTGTTTACATTTCATTTGGAGCGAGAGTTGATTTCACTTGACTCTACCAAAGAACTGAATCCATTTCTGATCAACTTATTTGAAAAGCAGAGTTCTTCTGCTTTGTCTCATCCAAACAATTCTAGGATAACATTAATAGGGCATAAATATGCACAGATGAGGCGTATTTACCTTGTTCTTGACCTTGTGCAAATTTCTGATTTTAGTAGTTCAAAACACTATTTGTATTTCACAAATAAAGATGTTACATTTGCAATATGATTTTGAAGATTTCTGTAATAACCCATGTAAAAAGATGTGCCAATTGCTGCCATTGTGTGCAATGATAGGGCAAGCTATTGACATTTTAAAAACTCTGCAGAAAGGCTTCATTAACCAACTTGATTGTTGAGGAACAGAGAGATAGAGAAAAGTTCTTCCATGTGGCATCTGTTCAAAGGAGAACAGAGCCAGAATGAAATATTGCTGCCCCAAGAGAGGCATTTCCACCATCTAGGAAGGTCAGAGAGAAGACAACAAACCCGCAACCCACTGCAAGACAGTTGATCAAAAATAGTTAGTCCCCAAGAATAATGATAGTGAACAAACTGTCAACAAAACTCAAGTCATTCCCTGGTGGCTCCATGGCTGAGACTCAAGATTTATAAACTCTTCTGGTGCACTGGGGATTCCTTTAAAATAGGGCAACCTCAACAAGGAAGGGTGTTATTACATCATTATTGCTTCCCTGCACTTAATGAAAGAGTTAATTCTGAGTCTCTTCGTACACCTAATTAACACCAGGAAGGCTTTAGGCAAAAGAAAAAATAGGACTCTTGGGATTAGCTAATCTCATCACTAACTCCAAGCAAACCTAAAGAATACCTGCCAGCCAGATAGAAGGCAGCAGCAGAGAGGATTTGCCATCTGATTTTTAAGTGTTTCTGTGGGAAAAAAGATGTGAAGGCAGAAAAGAAATTTGCTTCTGCTAAGCTTCATATTTTTAGAGGGCTGTTAAATCAAATTCACAATCTCTGAGCAATCTAACAAGTATTTGCTTTTGCATTTAGTAAAATCTCACTAATTTAGACTAAAGGAAAATGAATTTTGAATTAAACAATACATTTAAAGAAACAATGGAGACTTGGATCTAGGTAAATATAATGTGGCTTTGGGAGATTTTAATAATAATTAGTTGTGGTTAGAACATCAATTTATACTTAATTTATTTCTTACTTTGAAGGGCAAGAGTGATTTTCAGTTATGTGAAGGGATATCATGCAGAACAGGGAGCCAGCCTGTTTTACTGGCTCTAGCTGGCACAGTTAACATCTTTGGGTTGTTTCAGTGAGCTCATGATTTTGGCTTTCTGCTGAACATGACCTTGCTGTTTCCCATGAGGAAGTAAATTTCCCATCATGCAGCAGAATCCAACTACTCAGTGGCCATTGGCAAAGGCTGCTGTGTAAAGAATATTTGTATTTGCTAAGACTTTGAATTAGATCAGTATTTTGTTTTTTTTTTCTTCTGCAACAGAAATTTGAAAAATTGATATCTTCCTCAGAATTTCAGTGCATAAGTTAACAGACAAAAAACCTGAAATGATTCTTCAGTGAGTCAGCATAGTTCATGTAACTCAGTTCCAGCACTTTATTGGGGCCCTAACTTCATAGGAACCCAGGCAAAGCTGACTCTTGGGCCGTGGCTTTCTGACTGAGACTGATGGTTTCAAAGTACTACGTGAGGATTATTTAGTTGAAACAAGCAAACATAGAAAAAAACAAGACTCCTTAAAAATGGATGCCATAAACTTCCAGATTCCTTCTTCTAAGTAAAAGAGCTATCAGCTTCAACTTATTAGTGAACTAAATGAGAGTTTTCAACTGATGACCAGGTCACAAACTAGATTCAGACATGTACAGATTTTCTAAACAAAGGCTCAGTCATTGTGAGAGACAGTCTGCAATGTGGCCCCTGATAATATCTACCTTCTGATATTCATGTCCAAATATAGTCCCCCACATTGAATTAAGACTTTTCAGTAGAATTCTGTGGATGGGGTTATGTTTGGTGGGTGTAGGTCTTAAAAGGGTGGCAGTTTCCAGTTTCCAAATTGGTCCATTGGGTCGTTTGTTCTGAGGGACACTGGTACAGTGTTATGAGGACACTTCAGCCTTGTGGATAAGTCAGTGACAAGGAGCTGAGGTATCCCACAGCCTGTGTCTGAATCACCTTAAAAACACATCATCTAGCCTGTTCTAACCTTCAAAAGACTACAGCTCAGCCAAAATTTGACTAACCTCATAAAAGACACTCCCGTTCAGCACAGCTCAGCTACTCTGTTCCAAAATCCCTGACCCTTAGGAACTGTGAGGCAAGAATTACTAGTGTTGTATTTTACTATTTTTTCTCAAACTGTTTAATTGATATATAATAATTGCAAATATTTATGGGGTGTAAGTGATGTTTTGATCTATGTATACATTATATAATGATCACATCAGGATTATTATCATATCCTTTGCTGTAAACATTTATAATTTCTTTGACACTAGGATTTGTGGTGATTGGTTATGCAGCAGTAAAATTCAAAATAGTAATAAGTATGCTTTGGAGACTATCTTCTAAACTCACTAACTGTTCCTGATGACTGAAGGGAAGATGACCTCAGAGAGCTGTGAGCTCAGTACTGTTTCTATTTTTTTCATCCTTATACCTTCAGTAGCTTTCATAGTTTATATCTGTTTATATTATTTTGTGGTACAGATAAACCAATAAACACAACACATATTTTCAGAAGTTAAAATTAATGAGGTCAAATTTGTAACTCTCATATTTTCACTTTTAAAAAGTAAATACTCTTTTGAGAAAGGAGGTAGAGACTTTTCCTAAATTATCAATTAAGTTTCTAGAAAAATATAAGTAACATTTGTACTGTTGTTAAGTAAGGCATTTCTAAGCTGATAGGAATTAAACACAAAGCTATTCAGAAACACATGCTCTTCCCTCTGCCTGAAATGACCTTGCTTCCTTTCTCCAGGCTAAATTCCCTGTCTTCCAAGACTCAGAGCTGTGTGGTGGCCCTCTGCAGGGGAGTATTTCCTGATGCCTTCGTTTGGTCAAACTATACTTGAAAGCTTGGCATATTTAATTTTTTTCCCAAATAACTTTATTACTTTTACAAAACAATACACGTTTATTGAAGAAGAGAGAAATACTATAATACAACAACTACTCAATTATTTCCTTCCTGTTACTATAGTATTGAAGTGAGTGATGATCAAATATAACTCCTCAGACCAAAAGGTCTAAAAGCAAAAGAAGGTGCAGCTACCAGTTTTTCAACAAATGGATACAAAGAACACATTATACATATACAATAATAGACATTTTCAAGACTAGGACTCAACTAAATGTGGTGATTCTTCTCTTTATGTCCTAAAATCTTCTCTACTATCTCTGGCATATTGGTTTAGTTCAAATAGGTACATTATTTTGATTGTATTTTAAAGAAATCTCCAGTCTTGCAATATGAATGACAGTTCTGCCTCTGAATCTGTGTCTAGGCTTAGTTAATTCACAAACAGGACATTCTCTAAATAGGAAAGAATATTTTCCTGAACTTGTAAACTGATGATTTCATGACTTGTCTCTTAGTCATCTTCAAGAATGAATATCAGGATTCCATAATTATTTAACAAACATTTACTAAACATTTACTTAATGGGAGGCATTGTGCTAGGTACTCATTTTGGAAAGAGAAGGAAGGAAAACTTCTTGCCCTCCACCTCAAGGAATTTTAAAGTTTAAATCATTGTAGAGGAGCACATCATCAACCAAGGCCACATGACCTTTATTTTTAAAAGATCCTCTAGCTACCTGCACATCCTCTAAGATATGTTAAGGCAAAGGAATTACATCTGCTTAGAAAAATGCCCAAAATAACTCCATCAGATCATCTTGGCTAATTGACAAAAGCAGGAAATTGTCAGCTCAGGCACAGCTAGACTATTGGAAATTTCTGAACTCATTCATCATACTGCATCCTATTATAATTTAGTGTAAGAAACATAGAAGTTTAAATTTAATAGCAAAAATTAGTGTAACCAAATCTGCCCTTGTCTAAATAGCGAAGATCACAATGAAGACCTAACACTGATCCATCCTTAGTGTTTCTAAGGAGGTCACAGTGAGTATCTGCAAGCCTTTCAGATCTAAATTGACGTTATTAATATTCTGCACTTTTGGCTTGATTGAGTGATTCCTTCTTTCAGCTGGGTCATCCTGAGACACTGTTATAAAGTGGAGAATTGAAACAAAGTCATCACAGCACAGTTGTCTGTCTGGACATGGTCAGAAATGGGAAAAGAAAATGGGAAAGCAGTAAACAGTGAAATCTGTACTTTTCTCAGAAGCACTGGCTGAAAGACATGGCAGATGGGAAAGCTGATGAAAAGAGGCATTGTTAATTCTACAATTTAGTCTAACATCTAAATGAATCAACTATCAAGACTATCACAAGCTACAGTTTTTAAAAAGTCCAAGATTTTTTTCATAACTAAAAGGTGTGTAATTCAGAAACATATCCATTTTGTCTGTGGAACTGCATGTAAGATACACACACACACACACACACACACGAGTTTGTGTGTGTGTATAACAAAAATGACACAAGGGTGTCATGCCTGTTTATTGTTTAGAAAACCATTTAGCAGAGCAAAAGAACTAAATAAATTCTATATTTGCCATTATAAGAAAGCTGATAACAATCATTCTTAAATGGGTTTTCTGTATCTAAAGGTTATGATCCCAGTTTGTCATGAGTGATAACTTGCCTCAATATTTAGGGAAGAGAACGTTTTAGGGGAAACAAACAAACAAAAAGTCTTCTATCTTTATTTTCATAGGTTGAAATTGATGTGCACATTGCTTTCATTCTTTTACCTAAATTAAATTTAATATGTAAAATAGAGTATCTGAATAAGCAGCTTGTCAGGAATAAAAAAGTAGTATGAATCCTGATCACTATAGGAGAAAGTATATTAAACAAATTGAAAATCATACAATTATAAACTATTGTAGATCTAAAATGTGTGTCGCTCATGCAGTTTTCTCAATGATAGTATTGTCATTTAGGCTGCAAAAAATAAACACAGAAGTATACCTATTTGGCATTAATTCTTTAGAATTTGCAGGAATTAAGGAAACTATAGATTTCCTTTTTAATATTCCATATGGAAATAAAGAGCCTCCTGCTTTTTAGCCATCAAAAACCTTAAGTTTTGAATGAGACTTTCTCCTGCATTAGTTCATGGATGCAAAAGAACAGCTAGAATTCTGCACCAGAGGTATCCTGAATTTCAGTTTCAGTTGGGACAGTAATGATCATGCTGTCCAAACCTGCTATTTCACAGATAAGGTTCATAGAGTTTAAATCAATGTCCACAGTAAGTACTGAAACTCAACCAAGGCTAAGACTTGGGGCTTTTTCCATTACCAGAGGCTTGCTCTAAGGTCAGTTGTATCTAAGGCAATGCACGTTCAGTTTTGTACTTCTATCAATGGAGCTAGATAAAGCTACAGCCCTTGTTCTGGTTCATGCCAATGAGAGCATCTGAGGTCATGCTATTTCTGCCTCCAAAGCTTCCTGGATCAGCACACTACCAAAACACCATTACCAAAACAAGAGGTGGGGAAAGCTTTAAAAATGGAAAAGTGTTTGCTTAGAAGGAAGAGCGAGCAGACTCTCTGAATTGGCTGAACTTTCATTAGCCACTGGACATACCCACATGAAGAAAAGTCACATGCCCAATGAGATCTGGATTTCCTAAACCAAATTGTGCTTTCTTTGAGGGAGAGTGAATGCAATATTGCCTAATCCCAACATGGAGCTGTTTGGCAATAGCAGAAGTTGAAAAGTGAGTTGGGAATCACTATACTGTGATACCTGGATGCACGGATTTCAAGCTATTGTGTTGGCTGAGCAAGGCCCCGAATTTCTGTCAACTTCCTTTAATTAATCTTGTCATAAGTTCTATAGTGAGGTGGGTGAACTTTCAAACATTAAACAGTAGAATGACTCACCAGGTGGCTTTTCCCAAACACCCCCAAACCCAATTAAAGAGTTGTATTTGGTTTGGGTTTCCTCAAATGGTGCTCTTGTTAACACTCATCAAACACAGGAAAAATAAAACAGCAATTTAACTGTGCCCGCAGTGTGAAAGGCTTGTGCAAATAATCAGCACATTTCTAACTGGTTAGTAATAGGCAGAGTGCAAAAAACAAATGACCGGATTTATACCACTGGGCAGGTCTGAAAGCAACATTACAGCTGAAATATATTCATTTACAATTTAAAGCAAGCCTTTCAGTGAATAATTGTTTACATAATAGTGAAGAGCGCTTGTGCTGCACAACTGGGATCCATTTACAATGTGTTAACCAAATAATGCATGTTTACAAAAGATTTAGAGTTTGTTTTTGGAGAAAAGAATCGCAGTACCCATGCCAACAAAAGCAGAGCAGTGTGTACAGTTAGTAAATCTTTTCTTAGCTGCAAAATTAGTGTCAAGTTGCTTGAGCCCGTAAACTACGTCAGCATAAGTCACTCATTAAATTGATGTGTGAAGGTGGTATTCTTAAACAGCAGGTTGCTCCATTCTGATTTTTTTTTTTAAATCAGCCAAATAATGAGGTGGGGGTAGAGTTGCTTAACCAGGCCAAGGGAAAAAGAAAGCAGAATCATCTTAAAACGGCCATCCTGGATTTAATAGCCTACAACAAAACCCTAAGCAGGTCAACTTCATGGTTCAGCAATTCCTAAAAGCCTTGTCTACTTCCCCAAAGCTTATCAGTGACGGCTGGTGCATAAGAGCTCCCAATGAGGACTGATTTACAGCACTGAAGGGCTTTGTGGTGACAAAGGAGGGTCAGGGTCCTCCAGTGTTTTCTGTATTTTTTAGATCCCAGAAAATGATGTGGTTCTGTGATTGGAATCTCTTACACTTTTGCCATTGACATAAACAGGTCACAGTGCCTGGAAGAGCATCTGCAGGAGTCAGAAGCAGTCTCCCCCCACCCCATCTTTTTTTCTAGGTCAGAGTCAGATTTTATCGAGTCAAGCTATCTAATTGAACACAAACTATGTGATGGGGCCCAAAGAGTGCATTAAAAATGAAACAGAAGTGGCCAGGTTGGACTCAGGCTAGTGCTGTCACAGGGATATGTTCCAGACATCCCCGAATGCAAAAAAAATTTGTTTTTTCCTGCATTGACAGAAGTCTGTCATTCAGGAGGAGAAAAGTTGAGAATAAAAAACACACACATGCATGCACACACAAATCTAGTTTCATGCTAGATGTTTCTGTTGTGAAGCAATATGTTGGCTAAATAGGAAAAGTCAGGTGAGTTAAAGTCTCGTGGCAGCCTGATTTAAACCAGGGCTACACAATCCAGAGCCCTGTCCAGATCTCAGGAAAGTGAATTATATATAATAACACTTACAGTTTCCTAGTACTATTAGATTTGCCTTCTTACATAAATGCTTAAGTTATGATAAAAAACAGGGCCATGTCAGTTCCTTTCAGTCTCAGCACATTTGCTATTAGCATAAGAAATGCTGCTTATGGCAGAGCTAGTCGGGCTTGAAATTTCTGAATTAATGGATTTGATTTCCTCTTGAGACAAACCATCAGCCTTGCAGTAATGGAAATAGATATAGTTGGTAAAACAAATAAAAAGCTGGCATGCAGATAAAATGGGTTTCAGTTTAAAATAGTAATGTTGTAATTGAAGTGAACAATTACAGGGTTGCTCCTAGGCACAAAAGAAATACCATGAAAATGAAGTAATGTTTTTGTTAAGTATAGTCATTTCATGAAAATGTAGAGCTGCAGATGTCATTGTCTGCCAAAGGGAAAACTATACTTATTCTTCTATACAGAGATCATTTAATAACATTTGGCTAATTTTAATAATAATTGCTAATATTAACCCTATATTTCACTGGGAGTTTGAAGACAAAGGCTCTCTGCCCCCGCCCTGTTCTCTCCCTTCCTTTGGTAGTGAGCCGAGGAGAGCAAGTTCCTGTAAAAAGCTATTGGCAATGAACTCTCAGAAATCCCCACCCCTGGCGGCAGCCTTCTCCTTTTTAATGTCTTATTTCTCTTTCTTTGTCAAGCATCTGTTATCAGAAATGGAGCCTGTTAGCTGGCAATTGAGGTGGAGAAGGAAGTGAGAATAAAGGGGGGTTGGAGAGTGGGAACCCCAGGACAGGAAAGAGGGCTCTGGAATGCTCACATCTGATCCTCTGCAATTTTTTTTTTTTTTTCCATTTTGGTCTGTTTCAACTTGCCTGTGAACCATATGAAATTCAGAACAGAAACTTCCATTTTTAGAACTCGAAATCTTTTCATGTTCATGTTCGTATACACACTAACAGAGGCAGCCAAGGCCACAGGATGTCACCAGAAACATAAGTGTCTCATCGACTCTGAAAAGACAGTGACACAAATACACTTTTAACAAAATGCTCAGCTGGGTCTCAGCTCGGCCCAGCCCCCACTCCCTCACTCCCCCACCCCTGCCCTCCTTCCCCTGCTCCTTTTTATTGCATTGCAAGGAGAGGCGTGCAGTGCGTTTCCTCCTCAGGTTGTAGTAATTAAAACAGTATTGGAGCTCTGTGAAATTTTATTTGGAAATGCACTGTGCTTTGTTCCTCCAAGGCTGACTGGAGCACACAGACTGGTGTCTCTTTATCTGAGGGAAGTGCCTCTCCTGAGGTTGGTAATTTTTTTTTTCTATCTCAACATTGAAGAAGCCACAGAGGAGCCAGACAATGAAAGGCCCCCCCTAACAAAGGATTGAGCTGTGACTTCTTAAGAGGAAAGGTTAAATCGACTGGCTGTGTGTCTTAGAGTGAAACCGGAGAAGGGCCTCTTCCTTTTTTACTTAGCCAGTTAGAATAATTCATTTCCTCAGGCAGCCTACCTGTGACAGTCACAGGTGACCTCCCTGCCTGCCAAGCTCCGATGATTTCCCCTTCCCTGTTGCCCAAGTACAGCTCCAGCCAGAAGACAAATGTACTGCGAGCCGGAGACATATCTGTAGTGCAGAGGAAAAGCAGTCTGTCTACATATGTCATTTTAAAGCCTCGTGCAGAGATTTTACTGCTTTCTTCACACTCTCACACTTACATAAATACACCCACACAGTACGGGCAAGCTCCCCAGACTCCCAAACGTTTCCCTTCCATTAGGAGACATTTTAAAACAAATTAGCACCCTCCCCAAAGCCTATTGGCCTAAATGTGTTTATTACTTTGTTTGCTATTTTAAAAACTCCTACTGGCCTCCAACAAGACTGGGGAGTTCCTGCAGAATTCAGCACACAGTTGGTCTGGTGAGGAACATACACATCTGACAAAGACTTACATCTTTTTTTTTTCCTCCACTTGACACAGCGGCTGGTGACACATAAATGTACTTTTTTCTTTTGACAGAGTAATAAAAATCTCATTATCTCTGAATAGGCAGCAATTTCGTTATCTAATCTTTTTACCAAAAGGTTAGTTAATTAATCAGAAACAAATCCTGATTATTATTTCAATAGAATTAGAAAGACAAATCACCAGAGTGCAGCTAAATAGGGCTGGCCTGCGGTTTCACCTGCTCATTGCCATGCAGGCCCCGTGGCTGTCAGGGCTCCTCCAGGCAGACAGCCTTCGGAGCGGCAGCCAGCAGATGGCTGCTCGGAGCGGCCAGCCTGCCTCTACGCTAATGCCTGTGATCCCATTACCTCACTGAATCCGTTACCAGGGTAACTGTTAAATTGCTGTGAAAGGCATAGTAATAAAGTAACCTGTCACATTGGCAATAAAAGGAGCAGAATTTTCCTGTTCACTGAACTTTGCAGCTCATCAATACTCACTTGATGGAGAAATTCACCACTACTCCCGGGTCAGCCACAGGAATCCTTCCATAAGGCTTCTGAAATGCAAAAGAAAGTTCATGTAAACACAGGGAAGATAGAATTAAAAGCCGCATACTTAGGGGTGAAGCAAATGCTCCTCTCTTTCCTGGGGAAGGGTTATGGGAGCTGGAGAAACGTCAGATTGCCCCTTTGTTGTTGTTGTTTTTAATTTAAAGCATGCTAGATAAAAATAACCTTTACTAGTCAAAGACAGCTGTGATGAATTCAAGACTGGGAAAACAAAGCCCAAGGGAAAAAAACATCCCTTGTTCCTAAAATCTGCCATTCTTTTTCAGATCCTGCTCATCGGCTCTTTTCATTAAAGGGTCATGGTAGTTAAAGGAAGATTTCGATTTGAGCATTAAAAATAAATAAATAAAGATGGCAAACAGTTTTCACAAGCCTAAGGAGTTCAAAACAACAAGCACCCTCCCTTCTCCACCCCAACAGGCCCCATCAATCCTACTGGAGAGTCGAACATGTGTTGAAGGTATGGCGTGGCTGTACTCACCCCCAAACCCACCTTTTGAAAATGCCCTTCATGAGTTTTTGTGTCACGGTTTCTAGTGGTGATGCTACCAGGTCAGAGATTTGCTACAATTAGTTGAGGTTCTTTGAGGTAAGAAAGGAGAATAGCCAAACAAACTCAGCATTAAATTAAAGAATAAGAAATAAGTAGAAAACTTCATTTACCTCAATGACAGTTTCCAGCCTATGAACATGCATGCAAGGTGGGGTATATCTATCTAACCCTCATTATTAGGCATTTGTAGACTTCACGCTTTTGGCTCCATTTGGTGCTGTCATTAATTAGGCAGTATTAACCTTAGGATACTTTGGAGCTTGCCTATGGAAATAACTTTGGGCATGCTCATTTTTCTCCCTTCCTCCCTTTGATTTGCAAGTGCTTACAGCTTTTTATTAAAAAACGAACAATATTTCTTTGACCAGTTGGCAGCAGACATGAACCAAGTCTTTAGTAATAGTTGCAACCCATGTAAAGAAATGCCTCCAAGCAGGTATCATCCTCATTACAGAATGCTCAGCATGGGATTACTTCAGAAACTGGCTGCCTGGCCACACCAGATAGGGCCCTAGATGGGCATCTTTGACACAATGATGTGTTTACACATGAGGTGACAATGTGCTACCCATGGAAAAGTGAATGAGTTCCCAGTCCAAATCAGGAAAGTGAAGGTTATGCCCTCATATCCAAAGTTTTTGAAAATTGCAGATATTTTCCATTCTGTTGAAAGCAATGATCAAACATGGAGTCATAACACACATGCATGTGTGCACGCGCGCGCGCACACACACACACACTTAAAATGTGGATTTTAAAGTATGTATTTTATTGCTGGTATTTAAAGCACTCTTTATTACAGAGCCAACTACTTTTGAAAAATCTCAGATCACTAATGGTATGCTACCATCTCTGTGAAGGTTTATTTTTTAAAACATTTTTAGTTGTAGGCAGACACAATACCTTTATTTTTATTTTTATGTGGTGCTGAGGATCAAACCCAGTGCCTCACCTGTGCTAGGTGAGAGCTCTACCACTGAGCCACAATCCCAGCCCTCTGTGAAGGTTTTTCATGGTATCAGGGCTTTAAACACCAATGAGGCTAAGTGAGTTAACATAAATGTGTGAAGAGGATCGGAAGTGAGAAAATGGGAATTGGCAGCCCTGTGGCCCACTGGATAGACTATTGCCTCTAAAGGGGGCCCATTTTAACTTCCATCTACTGTTTTTATGTAGCTATGGGGAGTGCACTATCATAAGGTCTTTTGACTATTCAATAAAGTCTCAAACAAGAATTTTATTAGAAATTTTGACTTTTAACTTTCAATTATGCCAGCTTCCTGGGGCCATCATAAGAAAGTGCCACAACCTAGGCAGCTTACACAACAGGAATTCATTGTCTCATAACTCTGGAGGCTGGAAGTTTGAGATCTAGTTTGTTGGAAGGACTGGTTTCTCCTGAGGCCTCTCTCCATGGCTTGTAGAGGTCTATCTTTCCCTTCTGCCTTCACATGGTCTTTCTTTTGTGTCTTTTCCTTAATTTCCTTTCCATAAAGGATAACAGTCAGCCGGGTGCGGTGGCTCAAGCCTGTAATCCCAGCACTTAGGGAGGCTGAGATAGGAGAATCGCGAGTTCAAAGCCAGCCTCAGCAATGGTGAGGCGCTAAGCAACTCAGTGAGACCCTATCTCTACATAAAATACAAAATAGGGCTGGGGATGTGGCTCAGTGGTCGAGTGCCCCTGAGTTGAATCCCCAGTACCAAAAAAAAAAAAAAAAAGGATAACAGTCATATGCATGGACTTACCATAACTTAATTGCTCCTTTAAATATTCTTCCTCCAAATACAGTCACATTCCAAGGTACTGAGACTTACATGAATTTGGAGGAGGGCACAATTCAGTCCATTAACAATAGTAAAGACCACATAAATCTTTGTTCCAATATGAGTCTTGGCAATGCTAACAATTATCCTATCACAATAATATGAAAGTCACAGTTATGGGCTTTTAATATTTAAGAAGTATGTATTATGGTTACTCATATTTCACAGATAATACTTTACTATGGTTTGAATATGGTTTGTCTCTTCTGAAACTCATAGTGGAGTTTAATTCCCATTGTGAAGTATTTAGAGAATAGAAACTTAATCTGACTATGATATTCAGAGGTTGGGTTTTTGTGAGGTGATTAGGACTAGATGAATTTATAGGATGGAGTCCCATGATTGAATGTTGGTGGCTTTAGAAGAAGAAGAAGGGGAAGGGAAGGGGAAGGATAATGGGAAGAGGAAGAAGAGAGAGAGAGATGTCGGTTCCCTATCTCTTGCCATTTGATAACCTAAGCATCTTCAGACTTTGTCAGTAAGAATGAATCTGTATCAGAAGATTTATTATGTCAAAATACATTGATTCTCAACTTTCTCAGTCTTTAGTACTGTGTTATTAGCAAAGACAATGGACTAATACATAAAATTGGTTCCAAAAAGTGGAGCTATTGCTAAAAATGAAAACTCAAAAATGTGAAAGTGGAACTGGATAATAGGTAGAGGTTAAAAGAGTTTAAAAGAACAAGCTAGAAAAAGGCCCTCTTCGTTTGCTGTTGTAAAGAATTTGAACGCATTGTGTCCATGCCCTATGGCTTTACAGAAGGTCAAATCAAAGAATGATGAACTAGTTTATTTGCAGAAGAAATTTCTAAAGAGCAAAACATTTGTGCTACAGTACAATATTATTGTGTACCTTTAGTCAGCTTTACAGTGAGACTTGGAAGCAAAAGAAAGTAGATTGGAAAGAGTTGGAGACTTTGCAGCCTATCTATAGAAAGAGTGAAAAAGCGTACAAGTGTGTAGCTGAGCAACTGTTTTCTGCGAAAGATATTAGCAGGAATCAAAGGGAGCCATTTTCTTTGCAATGATACAAGAGGACAGAGGTTCAGAAACCATCTCAAATCTGTGATGCCTCCTCTCCCATCATAGGCCCAGAAGGGCAGACTGTCTCATGAAAACCTGGGAAAGTCTCCACAGGCTCGCAACCCACAGACACTGGGAATTCCACTTCTTGTTCTATGATGAGTGCTCTGAAGTTGCAGCATAGTTCAAGCTGCCCGGACACAGCTCATGTTGATGTCAGACCTTGGTGTTGTCCATGTGGCCTCGGTTCTGTAAGCAAGCAGAATGCAAGAGTTAGGGATTCATGATGGCTTTCATCAAAATGTCAAAGAAAGCCTACGAGATCAAAAAGAAGTTCGTTGCAGGGCCAGAGCCCCCAAAGAGAGCACAAGTGAGACAGTGCCTATTGGAGTTGCAAAAGTGCAGCCTCACTGGGGACCCTGACAAAGCAGAGTAACCAGCGGCATGCAATGCCTGCCAGGGAAACCTGCAGGCCGCATGCAAAGCCCGTCCAAGAAAATAATATTGTGACCTGCGACCACCAAAGACCTAGAAATAAGGCTGCTCTGTCTTTGAGGTGTACCTCCCACTGCAGTGTGCTAGAGATGTTGGATTTGAAGACTTAAGATTTAACATCCACTCTGCTGGGCTTTGGTCTTGCTTTGGGCCACTTATTCATTTCTATTTGCCTATTTCTCCCTTTGGAATAGGAATGTTTACCCTGTGCCTGTCTCTCCAATGTATCTTGAAAGTATATGACTTGTTTTTTCTGTTTTGTTTTGTTTTTTTGTTTGTTTGTTTTAGTTTTTTTTTTCCCACAGGGATTCACAGCTGAAAGAATTTGTATCCAGTCTCAGATGAGACCATGAATTTGAACTTTTGAATGATCTAATATGAATTAAGACCTTGGGTTTATGGGAATGTAATGAAGGCACTGGCTTGGGGTCAGGGGCAAAATGCTATGTTTTAGATATGTTTTAAATGTGTGCCTCAAGTGTACATGTATTGGAAGCTTGGTCCCCAGTGTGGTAATGTGAGAAGTGGTGGGACCATTAAGAGGTAGAGCCTAGTGGTAGTGGGTTGGGTCATTGGAAATATATTCTAGGAGAGGGTTAAGATGGTTCTCAAGGGACTCCTGAGTTGGTTTTCACAAGAGCATTGTTATAAGAAAATACTAATAAGCTTAGTCAATCCCCAGAATCTTTGACTTCCCACCTGGTTATGTGATCTCTTCCTTTCACATGAGTTTGTACCATAAGAAACCACTAGAGTCAAGTCGATGCTGGTATCATGCCTTAAAGCCCCAGAACAGTCAGTTAAATAAAACTCTCTTCTTTTTGTTACCCAGCCTAAGGGATTTTATTATAGTAATGAAAAAACTAACCAATACTGCTATAGGTTAGATCTGGAATATTCCCCAAAGACCCATGTATTGAAGGCTTAGTCTTTAGTTGGTGGCACTCTTGAGAGATTATGGAATATTTAAGAGGTGAGGCCTAGTGGAAGGAAGTTAGTTCACTGGAGCTGTGCTCTTGAAAGGGATATGGGGACTCTCTTTGTTTCCAAGTTGCCATAAGGCGAATAGGCCTCCTTGGCCACGTGTTCCACAATGAGGTATTGTGCTACCACAGCACCAAAGCAATAGGACCTAGTAACTATATATTGAAACCTCTGAAACAATGAGCCAAAATAAACCTTTCCTCCTTTTAAGTTGATTATCTGAGGCATTTTGTCACAGTAACGGAAAGATGACTAACAGATACATATACATGAAGGCAGAGTGAGAGTAAGTCATTCACCCATGGACTATCTGCTGAAGATAGGATTGAAGAACAAGTACCATCCAGTTTATAATTCCTCTTAGGCTGTTTAGAGCTTTCATAATTAGAAAGTGACCTATTGTGACCTTGGATTTATAGATTAAAAGATACTTATTAGAGCCGGAGACTTGTAATGTCCAGAAATGAGAATATTCCTGATAAGATAAGGTTTACATAAAGGTTCTATGGATGGACACTTATTCTCTCACCAATAAGTCAGGCCTCTGTGCTGGATAAACTGGATTTGAAATAACAAAATACTCTTTATCATCTGGAGATGGTCCAAGGACTAAAGCAAAATTTGATCAAATCCATGCTCTGGAACAAAACTTCTCTTTAAGAATCACTGAGCATCAGGACAGTTAATGAAGACAGAGTTGGAAAGTTTCTAGAAATGCTGGAATTTATGTTTCTTTTTTTCTTCCCCTCCCTCCCTCCCTCTTTCCCTCCCTCCCTTCCTTCCTTCCTTCTTTCCTTCCTTCCTTCCTTCCTGTCTTTCTTTTTTGGTTGCATACTCTTTATCCATTTAGCCACCATTAGTTAATAAAACTAATAAAAAATAGTCTGTTTACTTTCCAGGTCTCTAAAGAAAGGATATCCTATTCAGAAGTTAGTCTCAGGAGACCAGGACCCTGAGACGCAGTTATAGACCTAAGAGGAAGAGTTTTCACAGGAGCTATATATAAAAGATCAGAATTCTATGAGGGGGTGGTTGGCATTTCAAAACTGCTAGTGGAGGGCTGGGGTTGTGGCTCAGTAGTAGAATGCTTGCCTCATATGTGTGAGGCACTGGGTTCGATTCTCAGCACCACATAAAAATAAATGAACAAAATAAAGGTCCATCAACTAAAAAAATTTTAAAAAATTACTAGTGGAGCTTAAGCAGGTAGGTAAACATATTTCTATTTATTCTCCTCTCTCTACTCCTTCTCTGTCTCTCTTTCTGTCTTTTTCTCTCCCTCTCTCTCCATCCCCTCTCACATTTCTGGAGAATGGTAAGGCAATAGGGAAAAAATAGATTTATTCACATTTTTTCTGTCTGTTCCAATGAAATGAAGCAATGCCTAGTTAATTGATTTCCCTAGTCAGACATTTTGGAAAAACAGTTGAGCTTTGTGAACATTTGAATGTTTTTCTTACTGGAGACTTGAAAGGCACACGTATATTCTTTGTATTTTCAGACTCCTATTCAACTACATATTAAGGCAAATTCTTCATACCTTCTATTTGCTTACAGTTTTCCTCCCTGGTTGATTTGTTTTTTTGTTTCTTTTTACACTTCTTGTGCACTTGTACTAAGGTGTTACATGGAAAGGAATCCTGTTTAGAGCCTCTGAAACAGAGCAATTTGAGGTTATGATATCATTTATCCAAATGGAACTATCATAATTCAGATGTGTACCAACTTAGAACAAGGTCTCTTCCTTAACATAAGAAAAGATATTGGATTTGCTAATCAAATACACGATCATCAAAATCAGGATTTACTTTAATGTGGTAGTGGAAATCATGTCCAACTTTAAAGAGCAGTGAGTCTGGAGAGAGAGGAAGAGAATAATTAGGACAATTTCCATTTGACGTATTAATCTAAGAAATATAGAGACAGTTTTCAACTACTTTGTGTGTGTGTGTGTGTGTGTGTGTGTGTGTGTGTGCATGCACGCGTGCTTTAAATCTTCTTTAAATGAAGGCCCAAGTTTTTAAACACCTATGTAGTAGCACTTCGTATATTCTCCGAGTCTACTCTTTTCTTCCTCTTAGTTTTTATTACTATAGTTTGGTGGCAATCACAAGGTTGACAAGTTCACTCAAGTGCTTTGGAGCAATGTTGATGCTAAAGCATTGCTTCTTACAAGGGACACAGAAATGCATGCATGCAAAATAGTTACAGCTGAAAGAGCATATTCATGTATGTTTTATGTATTTAGTGACAAGACTGGAGAATGTGGACTGTCATATGATTTGGTTATTTCTGGGTAGCAGGATTATGGGCAATTTATATTCCATATGCCTTTTTTACTTTCAATCACTAGATGTAGATATGAAGATGAAGATGAAGCTATACCTCCACCCTCAACTCCTTTAAGCCATCAGCTCTTTCTAACTCTCATCTGAATATCCTGACCTGGAAGTTTAGGTGCCTCAAAAGATCCCAAACTGAACTCATTACAATTCCTCTGCTTCTCCCATTGTCTTTCTTATGAAAGACTAATGGCTGACAAATCTGAGATCACTTTTGGTTTCTAGTGTCTTACTTCTCACAAGTAAACAGGGAAATATAGGAAGGTACCATCATGTCAGGGTTTATAGACCACAGTCTCCTTGTTTTCTGTAGGAAGAAATTCACTTATCTATTATTCCTTATGCTGACTTCCACAATAAGCAATCTATTAGCCAATTGGCTCTCAAGATGTATTTTTCCCTCTCAAGATATCTGTAAAGGGTTTCACATACAGTCATAGCTTCAATAAGGGTAATTAAGCACATGATCATATAAAAGATATTTCTTAGATGTGCTAAGTAATGGTAAATAATGCTCCCAATTATTTTCCTGAGAAGTATAGACAATTTGAGCTGTAATTTTCATCCAGAATGATGAAGTTTACAAAAATTTCAATTCCACATAGTGCCAATTTGCTCTACCTGGTATTCTGAACATCTTCCTTTCTGGTTTTCACACTGTTTACTCAAACTTAAGGGAGCTGAACAAAAGAGCAAAGGACTTATTTTATAAAATTCTATCAATACAGCCCAATCTAGTAACCATAATAATTGAAATCATTTTAATGCCCAGTGGGTTTGATAAAAGAAGATGAATTTATTGAGAATTACCTGTGGACAAAAAATGAATTGAGATTTGGCAAACATAGCCCACATGAGTTTCTAGGTCCCACTCGGTAACAGAGTATCTGATTAGAGTACGTTTTATCTGTAGAGAGCCAAATAAGTCAGGTCCTGAATAACCTGCTTCGCCTCTTAATCAGTTAAGATATGTTTCTTTAAAAAATTATTTTATATGGGTCACATTTAGAACCTTTCTATTAAGAAAAAAATTAAATAATTGAACTAAAAAGAAAGTGAATGGTAAAAATAATAATCAAATGCAGGTAGGCATTCTGGTCACCTTGTCTGTCTTTAGTGGCTATTAAGCAGACAAAAAGAAATACATCCTCCCTGTGGGGTGCACTTTCAACTTTCCTAAGAAAAACATCAAAGAAACATGAATCTACCTGTCTGCCTCCTACTCTGCTGACATCATCTAAATGGAAAGAAGCCACAAAGGGCAGATCTCCTTCCACATTGGTTAAGACAGCTACAGATCCTCTAGTTACTGAATTCCATTCTACACTTCAATTCTCTACGCTTTTTGTCCAAATTTAAATATTGAAAAAATGTTATTTATGATATCATTGGAATATTCAAGTGCAACTTATTTCCCCTTTTCTCTCTCTTAAGAGAGAAACATAAATCTTTAAAATTCTTTGAAATTCAATCTGGTAATGATTACTGAGTTAAAGCCAGGCTTAGCATATTTTTTCCCTTTGGAAATGTTGCCTATTTCTGTTTGACACCCTAAAAGTCCAGAATGGGAAAAGAGAATTAGAAATAAAGATGACTATAAACATAGTTAGACCTTTCAAAAACTTGGTTTTGGTATTCTTATTTATTAGAAATTTTTTGAAAGAAAATGATGGAAAATCTAAATGATAGCTTGTTCTTCAGGCTGTCAACGAACTATGCCCAGAGTATCAGTCATTACCATATATTTTAACTTTCATATTTCAGTGATGCATAAAATAAAACTTTTTATTTTGAAAAATAATGTTTTCCTATAGCAACCTGACTTTAAAATTTGGGTGTATCCAAATGATTCCATCTCCATGTCAACTTTGAAAAATATTGGTTGGAAATTTTATGTTTACTGTCTTACATATATGTAAAAGAGAAAGTGGAAAGCTATGGAGTTAAAATTGGAGTTATTTCTACCTCTATGAAGATGTCTCACATATCCCTTGAATTAAAGTAACTGCCATTCTGTATGTTTGTAAACCAATTAAAAGTATTATTTATTTTTTACTTATGACTTTTTATTTGAAATGTTTCTGCAGATTATCAGTAACAAGTTCAGAGAAGGGAAAAAGTCACTAGTCTTTCATGGTGTTAAACATAAATGGTGATAATCTTAAGTGTGGATACAAAGTATTTATGTAAGTGTCCATATTTTATATTTGCTATATCATGTTAATTCATACATGTGTTTTGCATGATAGAAACTAAAGTGTACACCATGCATCAGGCTCAAAAGGATTCCTAATTATTAAGATTCAAACTATTGTTTATAATTTTAAGTATTGAACAGGAAAAATAAAGCCCATGTATTTTTATTGGCTCTGCTTTTTTGCAATACAAATTCAAGCTCCCTAAAGAAATGAAATGTGTCAAGCAGTGCTTTAAACACAGCCTCTTAAAACATAGGGAATGATTATTTCAGCAAGTTTTAGTTTTCAGCAGAAACATATGCAGTGGCAGCTGAGCACTGGAGCTTGGAGACCTGGGATCTTTTGGAACCCAATAAGGAAATTGTGACTTGCATGCAAAGTGCAAAAGAATCACTTTTCCCTGCTTGTGAATTATGCTGAGACTTCAGGGGAATAAAAAAGACAAAGAAACATATTGCATTTTCAGTCTGATGATCTTCAACAGAAAGCTAAGCAAATTAAGATGAAATTAATTAAATGAAAAGCATTCCCCACCCAAATCCTTCAAGTAATATTAAAAAATCTTTTTCTGCAGCAGTCACAGTAGTGTCTAGCTACCTTTCTTCATTTATTCAAATATAATTTTTACTGTGTCTTCTCAACATTACCAAAAAATTTCAAGGCCATGGTGAAAAATCAAGGAGAAAATTTATTCCTCAGGTGTTGTTCCCAAGTCATTCAAGCATTGCTGCTGTGCTCTGTGGCAGCCTCAGAACACTGTTCAATTATGGGCTATAGCCATGGGGGATCATGTTTTAATCTGTATACAAACAAAGGGATAAAATAAAAACATCATATTTATAAATTCCAAAGTTGCTGCTTTTTATAAGCTGATAGCAGGAATTATTGCAATCATATTACTTGCTTCCCGTGATGGGAAGGAATAGGGCTCATCTGCATATAAAGCCAGGCATCCATATCACAAATGGCACAATTAATGTGAAAATCACTACCTTCTCTAGTAGCAAAAGGTAGAAGTCTAAGAATGCCATAAAGTTGGGTATTGAATGGTAGCTTTCATGTATTAAAAATGCACGTTTTTGCACAGTATTGTCTTTCCAAAAAATCTGATTCACTTTGTTGTCTGGAAATAGGAAAAGAATCAGATAAAGTGAGATCAGCTTTCTAGCCATGGCCTAGCCCCATGTTACATAGGCTTCTGGGACCTAAATGAGGAACCATAATTCTTCATGGTTTTTTTGAAAATGAAAATTGCTTTGGGGAAGAATGGTTGCCACAGTCAGTATGCTAGTATCCAGATGCAAACAAGAGCCCATAAAGTTCCTCACAATCTAATGACTTGTAGTAACCCACCTGCCAGCTACCTGAATCATTTAGTGCACCTCAATAAAAACTACATTACTTTGACATCAAATGTGATTAAGGTTTTATTCTGGTACTTAATTAAAGTGTTCTGAATTTTGTTGTTGCATTTCCTTTGAGCATCAGTTTTGTACACTTTTGAAAAGCAGCAAGCTAATTTAGGAAGAGACTAGAAACAGTATGTAATCTGGGGGCAAATCAAAGCCCTCCCTAACTTCTATTTCACTGCAGCATTCCAAGAGAGGGACGTTCTTTTATAAGAAAATTATCCACCTGCAATGTTGGTGTATGGACGTTTGACTGGAGGACTGAGAGGTCTGATTTTTACATGACCTTTTCCCTCTCTCCAGGGCTGTTATATTAATTTGAATTCTCATGGGGGAAAAAAAAAGTCCATATAACAAGATAGATGCATAACCAGGTGACCTTTCATTGTTCCCTCAGACAGGCCCAAAACAGCAGTAATTCTTGTTATTGAGAAATAATCAATCAACTAGTTCCTTTAGGATAGGACCAATGTTACTGTGAACTTCCGCCCATAATGGAGACTTGAGAATTCATTCATGTTTGAATGCTACTCCATCTCTGCTTAAATCAATAGTCAGCCTGGAAAACTGCAGTCATGCTTGGTGCAGTCTTCCTACTTTGGTGTCTGTCTTTTTGACCAGAAGAATATAAGCATGTTGGTCTTGTATTCACCTAGGGTTGGTCAGATCAATTAGCTGGGGTATATTTACTGAAGTTGGGTGGATAGGCAACAGAATGAGACCAATACATGTCAATAGTTTGTATGTGAAATTAATCTTGAAACTCACTGAGGATTACATTTAATTTCTTCCCAATTGTAAGGAAATGCAACTCCTAGGAAGATTATCCAACTGGATATTTTAATATCTTAGTGCAGAGGATGAAGGGATGTACTTCAAACAACCGTGTTTCAAAGGGGAGACAATTCAGTTCTGTTCACTGTATGGAAAGTATTTTGCCTCAGTATCTACTCCTCTTATATGTGTATGAGATAATGCTAAATACTCAATAAATTATATGAATGGCATAAATTAATACTAATGCCTATACTGGATAGAGAAAATGAGTGATTTTACTTGCTTTATTGATTGATTTACAAATTATGTTTACTGTCTTACAAAAATTGGGGCTGCCTTGAACATGACTAGTTAATTTGCTACATTAATCTGATAGTAACAGAGCTTAATTTCTCTGACTCCTATTCAAAGTAAACATGTTAGAATTCTCCATCACTGTGGTAGTTCTGAAATTTTTCTAGTTCAGCAAAACTATTAATATCCACTGCCCTAAAACTTAATTATAGTAATAACTCTCCACTAGGAAATTTAATTAGCATTTGCAGGTAGAGGAAAGTATAACTAAGTATAACTTAAACCTTTCAACATGGCTCAAATTCTCAAACATCATCACTTAGAAAAAATCATGTTATAATTAGAAATTTTTATTCAAGATTTTGATATTTTGTATCTGTCTTATCACCAAATGGAGTTAGAATAGAGGTGTGCTGTTGGTGAAATCTAGTGTAAAAAAGATTCCAGTATATGAAAGACAGCTTTTATTGGAAGCTGGAGATAACCTCTGCAAATCTTTACTTATAAACAACATTCACCCTATTCCCTTTCCATTAAAAATTTCTGTATCATATGCAGTACAAAAGATATCCTGTCATCAAAAACTGAACCACGTGAGCCTTGCTAAGTAAGTGCAGAAAATGCAATCTAACTTCCTTGGGTTGATGTTTTATTGATAAAACTCGGAAAGAAATCTTCTATGCACCTGTAATTAGTTTAGCGTGCAAAATGTTGACAAAAGCTCTAGTTCAACACCCCAGATTTCCCATGCTTGAGCAATTCCTGGTGGCAATCATGCTGGGTCATGAAACTAATTGTGCTTTGTGAGGGTGAAAATTCTCAATTTCCGAGCAGGGGACACTGCTGCATGACGGATGAATGTTAGAAATGTGGTATGCTGTGCTCTTTCATCTCTGTCACTGGATATTTATTCTGACTCGGCTTCTAAATTATTCATTCTCTTTAAGCAATCAATATTAATAATCTGATTTGCTCCCTGGCATTTTTAGTCACACTTCTGTTTAACTGACTGTAAATAAAGGTCACTTGGAGGCTTCCTGCTGCTGTTCGGAAGGTCCTTGCCTAATTAATTCCCAACACTTTTTTCCCTATGACTGTGATTAGCAGTTGCAATCAGGTTGGGCAATTAACTGCCTCCTTGCACTGTGATTTGCTCAGTGCAGCCCCCAAGATGAGGTTTCCTTCAGTCACTCAGTCTTCCCTCTAAAAAGAAACCTGAGTAGGGAGGATTTATTTTTCACTTCAAGGTTTACAAATTTACAGATAATTATAGAGGAGATTATTAAGCCCATCTGCCAGCTGCTGCAGTAATCTTGTTTAGGGCCTCAGATCCTGAGCACCTTGGGTAGGGCATAGCTTGCTGCTATTCTGGAACCAGGAAGGTCAGGGTTCCAATACAAGCTTCACCACATACAAGCTCTTTGACCTTGAGCAAATTATTTGATATCTCAGGGTTTGTAATGAGGAATAAATGCCACTAAATTCACTAAATTCAAGAAGAGATTCAATAAATGTTTATGAAGAATGAAATAGGTTCTGAATATAGGGTGTTTTGAAGAAAACAGATAAACTAATAAGTAAATTCATTATTGTGGTTTGGATGCGAGATGTCTCCCAAAAGCTCACAAGTGAAACAATGCAAGAAAATTTGGAGGAGAAATGATTGGGTCATAGCCTTAACCCAATCAGTGAATTAATCCCTGATAGGATTAACTGAGTGCTGACTGGCGGCAGGTGAGGTGTAGCTGGAGGAAGTGGTTCACTGGGGGCATGGCTATGGAATATATATTTTGTATCTGGTGAGTGGAGTCTCTCTCTCTCCCTCCCCCTCTCTCCCTTTCTCCCTCTCTCCCTCTCTCCTGTCTCTTCCTTCCTCGTCTCTTCCTCCCTCTCCCCCCTTCTCTCTCTGCTCACTGATCACCATGTGAGCTGCTGCTTCCCTCTGCCACACTCTTTCACCATGATGTCCTCCTGCCTCACCTTGAGCTGGCCTTCTGTGGACTAAGACCTCTGAAACCGTGAGCCCTCAAATAAACTTTTCCTCCTCTACAATTGTTCTAGTCAGATCTTTTAGTCATGGCAGTGAAAAGGCTGACTAAAACATCCATAAATGGTGACTAACCTGGTGGAGAAAAAGCACGGGATGCTGTGTGTGAAAGGATAGAACATTAGATTGAGAGGTTCAGAAAAGCCTCCCAAGGAAGGATATTAAGTTTTGTGTGTTCCAGAAGCAGATGGTACACCTGTTCGTCTGTGGTGCAGTGAATCACAGCTTGGCAGGACCTGGGTGAGGCAGGAGACAGAGCTGAGGTAATACCCTTGGATGACTCACCCGTTCAAGGCACAGAAGTGTTCTGACTGGATGGAAATCCCACCTTCACCATTTATGAAATTCATGAGACTGAAGCAGGGAAGGCCCAGGAATCCAGAGGAGCAAATGGAGAGCAATTTAGGCCAGAGCTATCAAGGCATGGGATTCATTTATTAATTTATTCTTTCATTCCACAATTATTTATTGAATGCTTACTCTATGTCTATTCACTCTCCCAGGAGCAGGGGGTTCAGACACAAGGGACAAAAATCTATGGCCTCATGGAGTTTACATTCCAGAGGGGGAGTGTAGATGCACAGGTGAAAAATCAGTAAGTTGCTGTTTTAGAAGATGATAAGGAAAATGCCGAAAAATAAAGTAGGTATGGAATACTATATCATGACTTTCAGGTATGGAGTACTATAGGATGACTTTTATGTGTCCCAGTAAGATAGAAGGGCTTTGGAAGGTTCTGAACTGAAGAGTAACATGACATATGATTTAAAAGGATCCCTCCTGCACAGAGTAGACTGTAAGAGGCAAAGGAGATCAGTTAGGAAGTTAGTGCAAAATTCTTAATGAGAAAAGATGGTAACTTGGAAATGAATGGTAGCAGTGAAGAGGCAAAGAAGTAGTAGGATTTTGGAGGTGGTTTTCATCTAGAGCCAATGGGATTTACTCTCAAACTGGATTCTGGAAATGAAATAAAGAGCACTGGAACTAGCTCACACAGCTTAGAATAGCTGATCATGCCATCTCTTCTTAAAATGTCCCCAGTGAAATCAAACTGGTAGCTTAAAACCACAAAAACTACCATGGTGAGAATTTATAACATGGAATCAGCAAATATACAACTATGTGTGTGCGGGCGCGTTTTCTGATGAATTGGTTGTGAAACATTTACCAGCACCTCACTATAAATCAAAGATTATTCCAACTTTTTTGGCTTGAGTCTTTGGAAGAATGAAGGTGCTATCAACCAAGATGGGGAAAACTTTGGGTAGACCATAATTATGAAGGGAAATTTGAAGTTAAATTTTGGATGTCTTAGGAGTTAGAACTTTATAGTCATCAGGATATACATGGAAATTGAAGTTAGGAGCCTGGGTGAGATCACCCAGAAAAGGTGGTCATCTAGGAAAGCTCAAGGATTCATCTCTGGAGCACTTAGACATTACTAGATGAGGAAGGACCAGCAAAGGAGACTGAGAAGCAAGTGTCTATGAGCAATGCGTGGTTCTGAATATCACCCATGTCACCACAGTGAAAATTGTTCAGAAGAAAACTAGACTACTGTTACAATCCTTAAGACCCTCTGCTGGACCCTAGTGGAGAAAGAGTATTGGGGATTGGAATTGGAATTGGTAAGGTTCTTGGTCCTTGGAGTGAACATGAGGCAATTACATCCCAATAATAAAGGGAGCAGCTGCAGAGAAGTTAGAGTTCCTGGAAAGTATGTATTATTTTGAAAGGGTTTATACATTAATGGTAGCAATTTGAAGACAAAACAAATTTTCATTGGTGAAATATTCTCTCCACAGTGTCTAAATGGGCATGCTGAAGAAAATTGGACTTTTCTAAGAACATTTTACCATTAAGTGGCTGGTGAAGTTGTCTGCGTTTACTGCTGGCACAGGAGCTCCCTCTTTGCCTGACAGCTGCAAGTCAAAGCGAGTGTGCCCCTGTAAGAGCCGACTTCCTTTTGCCTCTGTTCTGTTGAGCTTGTTCAGTTAATCTCACAGGGGATCTGACAGCTTTCTGGAGCTCTTAAAGCATTTCTTTAGCAAGGCATTGAAAAACGCTGTAAGAGAGAAGAAAGAATCCTGATGGCAGCTCACAGGCAGAGACCTGCTATGGGCTGTGTGAGCAAGGTCTGCCTATTTCCCAAGTGTCTAATGCTCAGAATTAGGAATGGAAGTAGCACTTTCAACACTCTGTCTTTATGACAGCTCAGCTAATGAATGCAAATGTTCAGCATAACCCATTTACTGGACAGTAGATGATTCATATCATTGAGATGTATTATAGACAATGTCAAGTGTTCTTAATTTATGGACTGCATATACAGTTCATGTGGCTAGATTCTTTTGTTGACATGCAGAACAGGTGATGAGTATCTGCCCCAGTATAGCCTGTGTGAATAGGATAGACATTTTTGACAATCTACACAGTTTTGCCCTCAGATGAGTTCATTTTTGTGCTCACTAGGTAATCAAAAGATTCTGTTCACCCGACTGGACATTTTCTCTAGTGACAAGGCAAGGCAAAAGACTTGCTAGAGAAGTTACTTCCACACAGGCTGCTGTCACTTATGGAACTCATCACTGTTTGCTTGCAAAAGCTGTCCATACAGCTCATCACCATAGAGCCCTCTTTTGTCCCAAAGTCTCAGGCATTGATGGCTCAGCCCTGTCCGTTTCAGCTCTCTCCTGCTGGCAGACATCTGCCAAGGACTTCTTCTTCACCTTCTCACTTAGTCTCCCTAATGAAGCCAAAACTATCCTTACAGTTACAGGAAAATTCAAGGCTAATTTAGATTCCAGATTCTAGAACTAATAGTTCTTACTTTATTAGTATTTTCTGTGAAGATGATAATGTTTTATGTAAGCCCTGGGCACTATAATGGTCACTGGGCCCAGTGACTATTGGACAATTGAAGTGTGGGTAGTATGACTGGATTTTAAAATATTTTATTATAATCAGTTTTAAAAATTAATGACTGCCTATACCAATTGGTTATCAAATTGGACAGATTTTCAGATGTAAAGTCTCCTATGCCTTTTTTCTAAGCTGAAAAAGCTATTCCATTTGTTAATGGCAACTCCCAGTAAAAATATGTCTTCTAGGAATCCCTTTAGAAGCACCTGGAATAAGAGAGAGATCTATGTTCCCACAATTTGAGGATATTTCCACTGTACTTACCCATTCATGTCATAGTTATCCTAAAATGAGGTTTGAGGGTTAGGACTTGTAGTTGAATGACTCCAGGGACCTTTGTTTTATTTTTTGTCAGTTCAACTCTTGGAGCATAATTCTGTAAAATGTGAATGAATAATGCCCCCTAAAGTGACACAACATCGGTATTCAACAATTGACACTGTGTAACACTGACGTTCAACATTTGACATTCAACATTTTTGTAGACATGAGAGAAAGAGCTCTGCTGATCTCCTGATTTTGGATGCTTACCTGTTTTTGTATTTTTTTTTTCCATATGATCATGAATAAGGGAGGGGGAAACACTGCCAGTGGCAAAATGAAAGTCAGGGATCCTACATGGATCATGCTTCTACCTCAGTCTAAAATAGTTGCTTTCTAGCCTCCCTGCATGTGCACATTACTGGCTGCTTGTTTTAGCCCATGTGTCTTTCAAGATAAAGAAGATCTGGAAGCCAGGTGTAACTTGCTGTGTGATCCAAGTCTAATTACTAAGGTTTTTAATGTCAGCACCTCTCTCAAGAGATGTCCTTTATTCCCAGGCTCATGAAAAGGAATACTGGCCTAGGGGACACATCCCCTGTGTTCTCTAGTCTTAGATTTTCCATCTCCTGTATATTATAGCTTCTCTGAACTTCAAATGGGAAGAATCAAATAAAATAATGAATGGGCAATATTATTAAGTATGTTATTAATAGAAAAAACTCTAGGCCTTGATTACTTTTTTTAGGAATAAAAATTTGCCTCTCTACATATATGACATTAAATACAGGGTCAGATAGAGGAGCTGGACTGGAGCCAGGATGAGCTATAGTGTCTCTACTTTCTCGGCTTCTTTGGAAGATGAGTGGTAGCTCATCAGATTGCTAGCATTTTTTTTTTTTTTTGCTACAGTTGTGAAGCAGGTTCGCTGTGTACTAGTTACTAACCAATCTGTATCCAGTGATCAGACCACAAATTGTATGAGGCAGATTATTACTTACAGGTTAAAAACAAGGACCAAGAGGAGTCAATGTGCCAAAGCTTAGCAATATAATATTGTCTGGGGTGGATGGAGTCTTGACTGAATATGCCCCACTTTCACTGAAGCCAAGGGACCCCAAAAAGCAACTCCCCTTGGGCTTCCTACCTCAATGGTCACATGATCCAGTAGGTTTAAATATTGATGGACATCCTGTTCTAGGGGTGGGAGGAATAGAAGGAGCTCAGCTATTCTGGCAAGTTCCTCCCTTACTTGAGGATTTTGTATTCCTAGCTCATTCAGCAGTTATTATTTTCAACTAGAAGTGAAAAGTGGGGGAAACCAAATCAGTTCAGCGCCACCCACAAGATCCCATATAGCTTTCACAGGGACCCCTAAAGGACATTTGCCTACTTTTGTTAACTATTCCCACATCTTTGTCTGTAGCTTTTCCACTTAATTCTCAGTTGCTTCAAAAGCATTGACCCAGCTGACATGGGAGTGAGTGAGGATGAGGACCTTTTTGAAGACTTGGCTCCACAGTCTTTAATGGATGAGTTAGAAGCCTGAGTCTTTAGCACATAGTACATGACCACATGTGCTGGTGAGTGTCAGATATCCCTAAAGATCTTCCAAGGCTCTTCCAAGTAAATGAAGATCCTGAAGGTTAAATTATTCGCATCAAGGATAAGATCTTGCACATTGTCAACAAGCTTGGTGGAAGTCATTAACATCTTTTCCAGATAGGGCAATACCATGCCTGATGACAGCCATGTAGATATTTTCTTTGCGCTCAAAGAAAACTCATGGACCTTTTTTCCAAGATGTCACTAGTCTGTGATCACACAAGAAAATGGGGCTTAAGTTGAAGTTTGTATGAGTCTGGGGAAGGTAGGAGTTAGGTAAAGTGGATGATGAGGACATTTCTATTCCTTCTTACACTCTGGACCACTCTTTTCTCTCTTCATTGTTCACCTCTTTTCTGCTTACTCTATGACCAGTTCTTCCTTGCTATCTGCCCCATTTTATCCACAGGCTTTGTGTGCTTCCCTATGAACATTTCCATTTTTGATGGCTTAAAGAACCTTGTCCAGTGTGATGATGTTATTAATCCCGGTCTCCTGAAGAGACTGTGGAGAGACTTCAAACTCCCAAAATACCTACTCAGTGAGGAGAAGTCATTATCTTACATAGTTACTTCCCAAACAGATAGGCATGATAGATCTCTAGACAGCATCTACACTTCTTAGGTTCTGTCCTGGTTGACCCAGTATCCACAACAAAAATACTTTCCCCTCCCCTGAACACCCTGGCCAATGCCTACCTTTGTTCCATGTCCATTGGCCACCAGCTATTATTATAAATGCAAAGGTCACTGTTTTTTAGGAGAACATTCCTGTTCCAATCCCTCTCAGAACTGAGCTGTTTTGGGATAAAGGACCTGGCCTTGCCTAGGGATCAATTATCATAGCCCTGGATTTGAATCTAGTTTTCTTCTAATGGAAATAGAATTACCTATATACCACTTAATGATCCACAGAGATTTTTATTCAAGCCTGTATATAACAAGCCTCTTTCCCACTCCTACTTTGCTAGGATCTTTTAGGAAGGCCTTAGGGGTTTATTGCTTTACCACTAAGGTTACTAAATATATATTCATGCATGTATATTGCTCACAGAGCAGTTAGCATCCTTTCTGGTGTGAGATAGAAGGCAAAAGGAGACAATCAAGGACATTAAGCATGAGTCACTTTTATTTTAAGCTGGTAGGTAAATGGGCCCACAGAAGCCTACCTGAGACCCAGGCTATGTATGCACATTTTGAGTTCTCCACCGCTCTAGTGTGTACATAGGGGTGGAGGGTAGGAGAGTGGGGACTGTAGTATATTTGCATTAAGGCTAAACTAAGAGGCAAGGAGCAAGGCCCAACTACCAGCTTCATCAGGAAGGCCAGAAGCTTTTAGGAAGGGACAGCTATCCCCTACCACAAGAATTGGGGTTATGAATTCCCTGATATTTCAGAACTTATGCCTAATTGTGCCCAAGCTCCAGTTTGTCCATTTTATGGTATATAAAGACCTTTGGTATCGTGTCCTTCCTAGAGTCTGAGTGGAGAGTTTCTTAAAGCCATATATAAAATAAGAAAAAGCCTTATTGAACCCTTATTTATTTACTTATTGTGATTGAGTCTCTATTTGATTTGCTCATTTTACTAATCCCTTAAATGCTTTTACAGTAGACTTTAAAATATTTTTTGAGAGTTTGACAGTATTATGAAAAACAAATAAAATATGTAAAAACATAGGACATGTAATCTGGTGCACATGAAAGAATCTGGAATGGAGGGTCGCTATAAAATGCTGCTATCAACCTACAAAGAATTTATAAGATGTTCCTGACCATTAAAGATGAGACTCCTGGTTTCTAAGAGCGTACAGGGCCTTCTAGGAAGTGGACAATGTACGACACACAGCAAGCTATAAACAACTTGCACATGGGGAAGCAACCCTTGTGGACCTACTCCAGTCTCTTGTCCCAGTTTACTTTATGGGAACGTTTCCAGTTGTTTCTAGTCCAGGTTTTCCTTTGACTTTTGGATAAACTATTCCCTGAGTAACTTACCAAACTGCTTTTTGTCTCCTCAGAGTTAGCTATCCTTTAGAACCTTCAGTGTTCCCCTTCTGAATGCCTGGCAGATTGCCTTTTATTTTGACCCCTTCTCAAGCTGTGCCTTAAACAATTCCACTGGCCCATCCCTATCTGGAGCTTCCCTAGCTGGACCTTTACATCCCAGCCTCTTGGACATGTCTACACAGTTGTTCTTAGGTCCTTCTTCCTTAGAAGGCAGGGAGGGCCCTGTTTATCTTTTGTCAGAGCTTTCCTTGGGAGTTTCCCTCAAGACTGCATCAGTACTGGAGATGCTAGGCTCTTGTGGACCTGGCATCCCTAGAGTTGGAAGAATCATCATTACAAGTGGTTCTTCACTTGCTTCAGGATTTCATTACAGATAGGCTATTCTCTGTGAAGGATGAAGACTGGCACATGAGCTTGGGACAGGGTTCAATGGGGGGAGAGTGTGGGCTGGAGGTTCAATGGCTTCTTGAGATCTGTGGACCAGAGACATCATGAACTTTCTCTCTGCTTTTGCAAAAGTTTCCTTTCTGATGTTGAATCTTAACTGAGGTAAGACTATCTGAAATTGATCACTAAAGAAAGATGTGCCACATTCCCTAATATGGAGTAAAAAATAATTTAATAGGTCTAGAAAATAATGTTAGAGACCTGAGACAGTACCTGAGTCTTATAGGCACTCTAAATGGTACAAGAAAAAGGCATCAGCCTCTACAAGGCTGGTAGAAGGATATCCCCATATGGGGGCCTCCAGTTATTGAGGAAAATAAGATTTTGCTGGATATAATATTATGGGATGCTTGGGAATAACAAGCTCTTGGCAGACATCTGCTGGCAGGAGAATAAAATGATCAGGCAGAGTAGTAATCCAAAAATGAATGACATTATGGCATTTGCCAATAAATGGATGGAAGGGACTATCATGCTAAGTGAAATAAGCCAGTCCCCAAAAGTCAAAGGTCAAATGTCTTCTCTGATATGTAGAAACTAATCCAAAATAAGTGGGGAGGGGTAAATAAAAGAGGAAAGATCAGTGAGATAAATGGGAAGTAAGGCAAGGGAGAGGGATGGGCTAGGGAAAGATAGTGGAATGAATCTGACCTAACTTTCCTATATACATATATGAATATACCACAGTGAATCTCACTATCATGTACAACCACAAGACACTAATTAAAAAAAAAAACAAGAAAATAGAAGAAAGATCAGTAAAGTGGAGTAGAGAGAAGGGAACAAGGGGAGGGAGGAGGGGAAGGGAAAGGCAAATACTGGGAACTGAATTAGAATAAATTATATTCCATGCTTATAATTATGTCAAAATGAATCCTAATGTTATATATGACTTAAAAGAACCAATAAAAATAAAATAAAGTAAAATTATCAGGCAGGAGAGGACGATGCCTGAGATTTTGGGGACAGCCACTAATCTTACCTCTAACGTCTCCCCTTCGATCCTGGTCCCTTGCTCCTCTTACCCAGGTCTCTACTTGTCTACATTTTAAATTCTTCTCTCTCTAGTGTACAGAGGATTGCAGTCCTTGTATGAGCCTACTTCAACCCACAAACCCAAGTCCATTCCGATTTGGAGACTGGCAAAGCATTGCCTTTAGCTAAATCCCATCTCTTAAGTTATTGATAGCAATTGTCTCTGTTTTGATTTTCACCTTTGATTACTTATTCTATGATGGGCCTCCTAATTTTTCCATCTACTTTCTTTCACCTAAATCTCTTGTAGTCTCTTCAATTCTTTAAAAAATTTTGTCATGAGGTCATCTGCTTGTGTCCCCTACCTCTGATAACCATGTATTTAAGATGATTCTGACGTAGTTTCATGGTGAAGACAATTGGTTACTTTAGTTAAGCACTGTGGCAATTCCTTGTGTCCTCAATTCTTCCTTTCCTTGATTCTCACTTCCTCATTTCTTTCCTCAATTCTGGTAATTCTAATGAATCTGCCTTGGCCCAGGACCCTCAGACTTCTCCTACCTATATATACAACTTCACCAGAGTTGACAGCCACTTTCTTTGCTAGTTTCCTCCTGTATCAACAGCTTCTTAGTCTCCAACTTCCAGTGATCTAACTTCAACCACTGAAATTGTTTTCCATCATGTATGCCAAGGACTCCACTTGTCCTAAGTCAAGTCCCACCCTTCCCAGGAAGTATTTGGATTATCTTCTGGTGACATTAGTACAACACTAGTATCTTCCATGGAACAAGTGGAAATGTGTCTTAAAAATACAAAATCTCATTTAATGAGAAACATTTTACACTGCTTCAGTTTTTAACTTTAAGTCTAAATTAGAAAAAAATTAAAATTTAGTTTCTTAATCACACTAGCCACATTTGAAGCACTCAGTAGCCACATGTGGCTAGTGGCTCCTATGTGGAACAGCTCAGGTCTGACAGAAAGCACAGAGACCAGATTTCTTCCTCTGTCCCTTCTCTCATTTGGATATGAGGGAAGGAAAGATCTTAGACTTGTTCCTATGATTTAATTCACACTTGCTGATAGAAAAAGACAAAAGCAAACATCCTTTTTGACACACAAAATAGATGAGTTAGTATGTTGTCCCCTGGATTTTTTTCCTTTCAGGCAAGATATTTGATATTTCTGGACCATTCTTAAGGAAAATGATCATCATCATTTGATATACCATCAAACTTGACTTTCCACAACTAATAGCTGCACAGCCTCCATAGGTTGCTCAATCTCTCTCAGCCTTGTTTTACTCATGTAACATTTTTAGACACTTACTTTTGTGATAAGCTGCCAGGGCTATGAATTATGAAGAAATGATGTCTTGTGAACAGTCAAGAGCTCTAATTATTTTTGTAGTTATAACAATGTCATTATATTAAGGTACAGTTTTTATTGTTATGATTATCCTTTTTGAGGCCCATGTCTTATTCTTCTTTTAATTTCAATTCATTGAAAATTTTATTTATCCATTTTTGTTTTTTACAAAATGTTTATTCTTTTAAGTTGAATGCATTCACAGAGTGTTAGCACATCAAATGTTTTATTTCCACTAACTGCGGTATTATCTAAACAAGCCAAAATAAACATACTTTAAACATATAGGAAAAGCTGGGAAAAATTAACCTGAGATGAAACAAATTTTAATATCATGACATAGGTCTCTTTTCTCATTTCTTTTTAAGAAAACATATACTATACATAAAATAGAAACTCTGCTATGTATCTTATTCTCCTTCCTCCCTCTGGGAGATAGCCATCCACATAGAGCTGGTGAATAAGATGGTCTGGCATAACCCTGGAAGGTACAGTGTCCCTAGAGTCAATGCTGCCACTTTTTAATTGTATGACATTGAACAAGCTACTTCACTTCTCAGTGTCTTCCTTTGAAAAATGGAGACAATGACAGAGTCCAACTCATTTGATTATGGTTAGAACAAACTGTCTCAGTGTTTTATGTTTGCATATTAAGTTATAGATAAATATTAGCTGTCATGATTATTACAGATATACAGATATGTACATACATATTGGTCAAGGTTTATATAAAAGTTAACAGTGTACTTTTCCCCAGTTAACATTGTGTCCCTGTGATGTACCCAAGTTATACACTGAGAATGAGCTAAATTCTAATTATTCTATTGAATGTTTCCTTCATAGTTTATTCATTCAACTTGTACATAATTCCTGGCACACTTATTTATTTTTTATGATCCAGAAATCAGTGCCAGTCCTACCATAGAAGTTATTAATGAGTCATCATTAAAGTGAATTGACTTTTTGTGTATTTAGACCTTGACTCCCCAAGTCCGTGGTGAGCTCCTGAAGGAAGAGAAATGGGCACATGGCAGATCCTTAGTAAGCCACTGAAAAAGGTCTATCATGTGGCTAGGACAGCATATCTGTCACTGATAAGAGGTTAAGAGGGCAGATGCAGGGCCTATGACCACTGCTCAAGGAACGTACAACACTGAAAGTCCATTTGAGAAAGACAGAAGGGGGAGTTTTTAAGAGAAAACTGTTAGTGATGCTCAGATTGAAATGGCATTTATCCTGGTCTTCTTTAAAGTAAATTGTTGTTTTCTCTAGCTCTGAAAGAAAGGGATATTACTTAAATTTTAAGACAACTTGGAATTGGGAAGCCCAGCATTCAAAATAAAGAGGGGTGCAGAAAATAGAGAACTCATTGCAGTTGCCTGAGTGATAACACATCCACCTCAAAAGCTTTGTCTAATTTCTTCTCCCTGAACTGCCCTCCTTCTTCTTCCTTGCAAGCTTTAAACATCTACAGTGTTCTCTCATACACAAAGCCTCTCCACCTGAGTTCAGGTCTCTTCATATTGCATGCACTTGTAATGATATTAGTTAAATATGCAAACTTATTCTGCATCTAGAACTGGTAGACTAGCTCGCTTTGAGCCAATTGTCCTATCAAGAATAACAAGAAGAGAGAGAAAAGCACAAAGAACTTCAAAGGTCTGAAGAGCTCCTGAAACAGCTTGGTCTTGAAGGGTAAAGGTACTCAGGAGGAGGAAACTCATTAAGATGAACATGACATTTTGCACTGTTCCACCTTTGGAGCATTTGCCAATTTATAGGCAATAAAACTGCAAAAAGTAAGGAGATTATAAATACCAAATTCATGTTGGTTACTCTTGAGAGAAAGGCAAGATGTCTTGGGATAGGACACAAAGGATGTTTTTATGGAACAGGCTGCATTTTATTTCTTAAACTTGAATGTAGTTACATAACTAGTTTATTATTTTTCTTCAAATTTCCATATATATGTACACACATATATATAGCATATTTCTATTGCATCTATATTTAACATGAGGGGGAAAAAAAGGAAAGTAAAAGAAAATGAACACAAAACTACTACATCTTATACATAGAGAATACATTCAGCTCCCAGCATGATTTTGTAGTGTAGCAATTCCTCTGAGAGTAGCTACAAAGCCTGCTTTCCACATCCATTTCTAGAAACTTCTGTTCTTCCAAGTGGTAATAAAAATTTCCAGGGCTAGACACTCCCCCACTCTCATCCTTAAAAAATTATTAATCAGAAATAAGAGTATGAAAACTGGGTGTGTTGCCTCATTCTAGGAAATATTTAAAAAGATAATGAAGAAGGCATTGTTTAGGTGAGAAGAGAAAGGAAAGCAGAGGAGTCAATTTGTTTACAGAATCACCGGGATATGAAAATTCTTACCAATATATGCCTTTGTACACACATGCATAATAACACATATATACATATCGGACTATGGGTATGGAAAGTAGGAAAAACAGACAAAAATAGGGTAAAATGAAACAGGAAAAGACTGAAAATGGGAGTTGAATTTATGAAGAGATGGAATTTGTGAAATAAAGACAGTATAAATAAATAAATAAGAATGAATGCAGAATAAAATGTAAGAGAAGAAAGAAATCAAGTAATCAATAAAGTTATTATCACTTTTAGGGAAAAATCCACACAGCATTGGTTTCTATTGGAAAAGAAAATAGGAGAGGATATAGGTTTATTCTGTAAGTTTCATTTTCCTCTCAGATTTCCAAATGATAAATCATTCATGTCCTTCCCTACAAAATTTATAAAGAAAATCCTTGGGAGAAAAGTATTTCCTTTTAACTGGGCACATACCTTTGTAGTCTCTAGGCTTCCTTAACCCAGTATTACTTAATATGTAATATTTCAACTTAGAGGATGCAAACTTCTGTGTAAACATATGGCAGTGTTGTGTGTATCACCTTGAACAATTGTTAAGAAGGCTTGATCATAAACACCTGGAAGAAAACTCAATATCTAATATTTCAGATATTTACCAGCATCCTCTAATTCAACATTTAACTTGATAAAATAGACACTGTTCATGGAGAAAATGTTTACTGGAGCTAAGGAATATAATAAAAATCATTTGAGCTGAATGGTTTCTTTCCTTAAAAAAAAATAGAGGAGGCTCCTCAAAGAGAGAATAGTGTACTAAGGATATTATAAAATGAAACACTAAAGATGTATAGATGTAGACAGAAAGACATGGATCTTTCTGGTCAACGGTAAAACAATAAGCACCTGTAATGCATATAAACTACACACAAATAAATATATAACAATGTACATGTACAAAGGAGGGTCTTTGAAAACTAATCTCTAAATAATGAGTTCACATCAGAAAGTATTCTTATTTTAAGGCCTCATAGGACCTTTGCTAGCATTTTTTATCTGTGGTATTTATTATTATACATTGTCATATGTGTTCTGTCCTTGTTTTTCTAGTGATGTTAGGCAATGTCAAAGAACTATTAATATCCGCTAATTCAGTAAATCTTTATTTTGTGAATGATTTTAAGTGTTGCTAAATCTTTCTTTAGCGATTTAAAACAAAATGAACATACACTTTAATTTTTATAAGCATTTAAAATATTTGCCTTTTAATTCTTTTGTTTATATATATTTTATTGTTTTGTGATACTGAGAATTGAACCTGTGGCAGTGTATGTGTGTGTGTGGGTGCTCTATCATAGAACTACATACCCAGGCCTTATTTTTTATTTTAACACAGGGACTTGCTAAGTTGCCCAGGCTGGCCTTGAACTTGTGATCTCCTACAGCAGCCTCCTGAGTAGCTGGGATGACTGGGAAATATAATTCTTTAGTCAGAAAAAGATATCATTCTGTCAGTTATAAAGGTGAAAAAGGACCCGTTGTAACTCACAGAAGCATCCTCCTATCTGCATCTAACAACTCACTCCTACAGATAGCTCCAAAATATATCCCACATGCTCCCACTTTATATGTTTCTCTGTGCATAGACTGCCATCAGCCTCATCCACACCTTATTTTCTGTAGACAACACTGCTGCAAAACCCACTAACTGGTCCCCCTATCTTTTCTAATATTCTCTTTAGAATACAAATTTCAATATGAAGATACTTTATATGGAGTATAAAAATAAAATGTAAAATATACAAATCCTTCTTCACATAGTAGCAAATGTTTATCTTAAAATATAAACCAAGTCACAACATTCTTCTGTTCAAAACCTCCCAGTTGTTAGCCACTGTGTCTGGACTCCATTCCATGGCCTCTGAAGCCTGATATGAATCAACTCTTGCCTTGTTCCTTAATCTCATCTCATCCTGCCTCCTCTTTGCTCACACTTCTCTGACCCCACTACCTTTTTTCTGCTAGGATCTTGTCAAATTCTTTAACCAGTAAGGCCTTTTAGATATGCCTGAAGACTTACTCACTTTCCCTGGCCTGCTGCCCTCAAACTGACAACTTATAATCCTCATGAAGTCTTTCCTGACCTCAGAGCCACCTCTTGCATTCACCCCATGCTACCTACTCCTTGCCTTTGTACGGTATTAATTTTGTTCACAGTCTCAATTTATATTTACCATGTTTTAGTGCAACTGATTGTTATTATAATGAACAATGGAATATAAAATCTATAAAGGAAATATTTTTTAATCTTATCATCATGTATCACAAATACCTTGCTTGATAGTTGGCATAAGCTATGTGTTTTAACAAGTATTTGCTAAATGAATGAATGAACAATTAAATTTAGCTTCTCCTTCTCTCTCCTTGGTCTGTTATATGTATGCTTATACTCTTTAATAATACTGAATTGCATTTACGATAAAATTTAATTCTTTTACCAAAGCTGCAGCTATATTATAATCTGTGTAATCTACCTTTACATGTGTCTCCAAATTAATTTATTATTATCTACTTTCTCATGTTTCAACTTCACTAGCGCTACTCCTTTCTGATTTTAGTATTGTATTATTGCTGCATAAAAATTATCTTCAAACATAGTGGCTTAATAATAAACATTTGTTATTGTAAAGTCCCTGTAGATAAGAAATTTGGGGTGGTTATAAGGATGGTTCTCTAAAGATGTTATAACCAAGTTATTTGCTATGATTGCAGTTACCCAAGAGCATGACGGGCCTGGAAGACCCATTTCTAGGACAGTCCAGTTGCATTGATTTTGGCAACAGGTTTTTCAGATTCTTTCTGTTGGTGGAGGGCTTATGTTCCTTGCCATATGGCTTTCTTCATAGGGCTTTTTAAGTAGTCTCATGTTGTGGCAGCTGGCTTCTTCCAGGGCAAGTGATACTAGGGAAAAGATACAAATTATATTGGCTCTTCTGACCTACTTCAGTCACTATACTCTGTCATTTTCACAATATCTTATTGATTATAAAATTCAGTCCTACTCCATGTGGGAAGATACTGCTCTCTTGGGATAATTAAGGATCATCTTAGAAGCCACCTGACACAGTCTCTTCTCTGCCCCATGAAGATTCACATAGTTCCTATATGCAAAATATATTCAATCCCTCCATGTTCCCAGAATTTCATCCCATTATAGTACCAGTCCAAAATTCAGAATTATATTTAAATAAATGTACCAGACTTGATGTTCCTCAAGCATAATTCCTAAATACAGCACCCATTATACAGATTCTTTTGATCTTAAAATCTGTGAAATGAAATAAGTTATTCATGCCACTATACGCCCAGCATACAATGTAGGATATTAACTAAGATAATAACAAAAGATATTTCTATAGAAAGGGAGAAAGTGGGAGGCACACTAGAGTCATTGACATTCAATCAGATGAATGCTCAAAGTTTCTTCATAAGGACTGTCTTATTCCTGCATAGGAATGACTTCCTGGCATTTGGCTCTGCCGTCTTAAATTTTGGTTACACCCTCTCAATTATTCTTCCTTTTTCATGAAGAATAGTCTATATTTGCCTTTTAAGAAATACTGCACACTTTTTGGTTCCAAAATGATTTCTTAATTTTAGTATTGTTTGCCATTTACAAAAGCTTAAAAATTCCCAAACCATCAAGTCCTGTCTTTACTTTAGATTGTCTCTTACCTATTTAATTTTGGTATAATCAGAAAGAAGATAGGGAAATCTCCTTAGCTAGGTCATTTGATTTATTAATCACATTTTCTCTTTTCCACATGATTACAAATAATAATGTTCTTAAACTTTCTATCAATACATAAAAAGGATTCTTTTTCTTATTCTGCTTTAAGTTCTCATTATCAACCTCCTCAAAAGCAACCAGGCTTCTACCTAAAGTATTTTCAAGATTCTTTAGATTTTCACTTTCCTCTCATCAAAGTTCTTTCATCTTCTTGCTACATCTCATTTCAGTGTTCCACCCACATATTTTTTGTTATAGCAGCATTTCGCTTCCATTACCAAACTTTGCATTAGTTAGCTATTGCTGCATAACAAATTACCTCAAATTTAGTGATTTAAAATAACAAACACTATCTCTCATTTTTTGTGGCTCAAAGTTTGAGAGGGACTTTGCTAGTAACTTTTGTATTGAGGTCTCTCATGTAGTTGCTATCAAGATGTCTGGGCTATAGTCAACTGGAGATTTACCTGGGGACTCATTTCTAACATGCTTATTGTCATGATGCTTCTGTTCCTCAATGTCTCTTAGAATAAGACTTTAGTTTCTTACTATATGACCTTCTCCATAGGATTCCTTAAGTGTTCTCACAACATTGCAATTAGCTTTCCCAAAAATGAATGGTCCAGGAGAGAGCATCATGTCTCTTATGATCTAGTTTCATAAGTCACACACCATAGCATCTGTGCTGTCCTATTGGTTATATGTTGGCACTATTCATTTTTTAAGGATACTACACAAAGGCATAAGTATCAGGAGGAAGGGGTCATTGCAGACACAAGGGTATTGTTACCATGGGTATATGATCATTTGCATTTGCTTCTACCTAGGCCACATTTCTGTCTGATCTTTGCAGGATGACATCTAGTTATTTGAGTTTCTGATGCAATGTTACCTCCATAGTCTTCCTTTCCCACTCTCTTACATTTCCTCCATATTTTCATTTTATTTCATATTATGGTATTTTATTTTTTTCACTGCTTTTACCAAAAACACTTTGTCATTTATTTATTTAATTGTCCTTTTAGTTTTTTTTTTTTTTTTGTCTGCTGTGAGTATAAGTTTCTAAAGGCAGGAATTTGTCTTTTTCTCTACTCTATCATTAGTACTTAAAGTAAGGCTAATGCATAGGAGTTACTCAATAAATATTTATTCAATGAATAAACAAATGCATTCCAGATAGGTTATAAATCACTTGATTTTATCTTTAGAAATGTGTATTTTCAGAAATGATTTAAGGCATTATGGAAAGACAATGATATCATCAACTATGTAAAAATATGCAATTAACCAGGAACAGTTAAGCTACTTGGGCATAGAAAGTTTTATGGTTACATAGTTTCTCTATTTTCAATGAAAGACTTTATGTTTTCAACATGAAACCCATTTGAATGGATTCTTTTAGCTGAGCCAGTGTGGAGGGAGTTCAGACTTGTTTACTTATTATTTCCTCAGTATGTATAATGCCAGATCATTTCATCAACCTAGAGGTTAGGTTTTTAATGTAATTCACAGAAACAAAAATAAAACTAGATTATGCATATAGTATATGCACTTTTTAATATTTTACTATTATAATTAGAAAAACCACCATGATAGCTCTCAGGCTAAGGGGAAACACAGAACATTGGGGAAAAAAGCCTTGGAGATTGTAATGCCAGACTTCAGGCCACTTGTGCCTGTTGGGACTGTTTTTCTTATTTGCCTGACTTCTTTTTTAGTATTATTCTCTTTTTGCTCCTCTTCAAATTTCATAAATCTTCTTAAAGATTTTTTTTCTCAGATCTTGTGTGACCTAAATAATAAACCAAATGACCCTTGCCCCTCCCTTCCCCTGCAGTCAGTTATAGTGCCCAACCAACTAGTTTTCATTTTAAAAATTTGGAACTGACAACATTTCCTGCAGTGTCCTTTCAAATATGTTGAGTACTTGGACTCTGAAGTCAGGAAACTGTGGAGTGACCTAAACTGAGACAAAGCAGAGACTGTTGACAAATAGCAGAAGACATAATAAAAGAGAGGCATTCTGATAGACACCAATCTTCATAACAAAAGGAACTAAAAGTGTGGACAAAATACAATAAAAATTTGTTGGGAATTTTGTCAAGCTTTTTTGCTTAAGATTTTTCTTGCTCTTTTATTTGAACACCTTTCCCTGTTCCTTAATTTGCTTCTTCTCTATGTTGCTTTCTGCATATTAGATAAGACAGCCACCTCTCATAGACTGATATGTGGTCCCCAATCAATTCCCATTAAAGACATATATTAGCCAGGCGCAGTGGCGCACGACTGTAATCCCAACACTTTGGGAGGCTGAAACAGGAGAGTCGGGGATTCCAAACCAGCTTCAGCAACATTGAGGCACTAAGCAACTCAGTGAGACCCTGTCTCTAAATAAAACACAAAATAGGGCTTGGGATGTGGCTCAGTGATCGAGTGCCCCTGAGGTCAATCCTCAGTACCAAAATAAAGACAGTTTAGCAGAATGGATTAGAAAATAACATCAAAGTCTGTGCAGTTTACAAGAGACTCATCTCATAGTCAAAGACACCCAAAGGCTGAAGGGAAAGGATGGAAAAAGTATTTCTTACAAATGGAGTCCAAAGACAAGCAAGAATAACTAGTCTTACATCCATTTACCAGCAAATGCTATTATTTCATTCTTCTTTACAGGTAAGTAAAACTCCACTGTGCATATATACCACGTTTTATTAATCCATCCATCTATTGATGGGCTTCTGGGTTGATTCCATAATTTGGATGTCAATTATGTCTGATTCATTCTGTAGTCTTTCGTTTTCCCTCCCTTCCCTTCATTTCCCTTTACCTAATCCACTGAACTTCTAATCTCCCCCTACTTTTTGTTGTGATTTATCTTCCACATATCTGAGAAACACCATGCTAAGTAAAATAAGTCAGACTCAAGAAATCAAACATCAACTGTTTTCTCTCATACATGGAAGCTAGAGCAAAATAAGAAAAAGAAGGTATGTGTGGTGGGGGGAGGAGGTTGGATATCATCAAGATATACAGAAGATCAGAGGAGTAGAAGTAGAACCAGAAGGAGGAAGGAAGGATGGGAAAGGGGAAGAAATAAATGAATAAATTTACCAAAACCATGTTATATGTATATATAAGTGTATCAAAATAATTTCTTTATGAAGGGTACCAATCAAAAATAGATGAACAAAAGGAAAATCAGTGGAGTAGAGCAGGAAGAGTAGGGGAAGGAAGGAGGACAGGGAAGGGGGGACAATGGAGATTGAAACCAAGTTATTTATATGTATGATTTTGTCAAAATGCACCCAAGTACCATGTATAATTATAATACTCTAATAAAAAGACAAAAGAAATAGTTGCATGGATGATTCAAGCATTGAGGTTATCTCACATGATTGTAAATGTAACTTAATGTAACTAATCAATTAAAAAATGGAGAATTAAAAGATGGAGAATTTCTGCTGAGAAAAGGATCATTCTGTGTTTAAATTTTTTTTATTTGAAACAATGCTGTAATTAATTTGCTCAAATTTATTCATTCTTAATTTCATTCTGAATACATGCTTCTATATTTTAATTTATACTAACAAATTGCTGTGTGTTTAATTTGCATTTTTATCATTATGGTGTGAATATGTGCAGCTCCTGAAGAAGTCATATGTTGTTATTATAGCCACAAGTTTGTTCATCAGTCTCTACAAAGGAAATGCGCATAACTTGTGCTCACAAGTTTATATTTTATACGTATAACACAAATGCGCAAATACATGACCTAGAGACAAGTTCAGGAATCTTCACAGAAATACCTTAATTGCCAATGTGAAAAACTGAATTTATAACTACAGTAGGATAGATAAATTGTGGCATATTTATATAAAGGAATGCTATGTAGCAGTGAGAACAAATCTTCAAATACCATTAATGATGGATCTTACAAAAATAATATTGGGTGACAGAAGCAAGACATAAAAACCTACATATCACATAATTCCATCACAGACCGCATAATCCCATCTATGTGACGTTCAAAAGCAGGCAGAATTAACTTATGATAGTAGAAATCTACCTTTAATGAGAAGAAGGCCAATACCTGGGAGAGGTAAAACAAAGGCTTCCAATTATGGAAACACTTTTGCTTACCAATCTGAGTGATGACTTCACTAGTGAATTCATCTTATGAAAAATTCTTTAAACTGTACACTTAGGACTTTTTACATCTATAAAACAATCTATTTACTGGGAAAAAGTGAAATAGAATATAAAGAGGGAAGCTGAGATTCAAACCCAAGCAAGTCCAAAATGAGTTCCAGAGGGGATTATTGGCTCTCCTCTTCTTACTTGTGTTTCTGTGGAGCATAATTTTTTCCTTCCTTTTGGTTTTGTAAGGTCTTTTCCAATAATCCCTCCTTGCCTTTTGTTTTAAATAAGTTCTCTCAACAAGCCTTGAAAGAATTTCCTTAATGTGGGACATTCTGAAGGAAAAAGTTTTAAAAAAGTATTTGCTGAGAATAACTTGAACCCACACATTGAAATAGAGTATATATTTGTGTTGTATCTTTTAATTACAAGAAGCTACAAACTCTCAGAAATCTTTGACTACAACACACCTGTAAAAAACACACACAAAATGAAATTTTTAGAGATACTTTCACAAGAATTCGATTAATTTGTAAGAACAGATTAATGTCAGTAAATTTAACTAAAAATGACTACCTTATTTGAGCTCTTTTCATTCAAAGAGTAGTTGAATTAACACAAAATAGGTAAATGCTCCATTGCATAACCTTTGACTAAGGATGCTGTTCAGAAAACAGATAAAACAGGAAGAGGCCAAAGTGACTATATTTATGTGTTTATGATTTAAGACTACTAATCATGCCATTTGAAGAATTCACAGTTTCTAGGGATTTTCAGAGTCAAATAGTCAGCTGCATTCAACAATATTTGGTCCTGTATTTATTTAAAACAAAGCAAAAGAAGCTTTCAATGGATCAAGTGTATCTGAGAGGGAATACATTTATGTGGCTTTCATATAGGTGATTTTATTGGCAAGTCTCCATTGTTCTGTCTGTAAGCCATAGTTACAGCAATAGAACTCCGGCAAGAAAAGGTGTGTGTAAACATTCCTACCTTGAAATTTTTGAACACTGGGTCATTTACTTTGTAAAGAGATTAAGCTGCAGAGTTGTAAGAGGCTTATTTTGGCTGGTTGTTAATTTAACATTTCAAAGCACCTATTCACAAGACTTTGTTTAATTGAATATTAATGTGCAAATGTTTAAGGCATCTCCACATCCAGTATCTCTATCAGCCCTCCAAAATATCTACAAAGCAGGAAGAATGGATTCTATGCTCATTCTTTCAGGAAGGAAGTGAACACAGATTTGAATGCTTAGTCTAAGGAGATGGTATTCATAATGAGCAGAACCAGGACTGGAACAAATTTCTTCCCTTCTAAAAAAGCACCCTTGTAAATAAATATTACTGCTACATATTAGGTAGATATACAAATCCATTTACATTGTTTCTATAAGAATAGACTTTTCTGTAAGTAACTCATATCTATTATTGCCAAATGAAACAAAACACATTAGAAAATACAACATTTTAACACAAATTCCTGCAGATATTTTATTCATATTAACTATTTTATTAAAATTTATAATTTTATGTCAAAAAATGACACACACATTTTATATATATGTATATATATACACACACATACATATACACATATATTTCTTCCCACTGAATATTAGGACAATTTATTTTCTTAATGCCAAACAGATGTTTTTGTTTTTTGATCTTATTATTCTAAATGAAGACTACTCAACTGTTAAATTTCAGTGCTTGTACACAATAAGAGTATTCTAGATGCTACTAAGGTTCAATGAATGAGGAATATTAAAAGTGAGATATTAGGGGGCTGGGATTGTGGCGCAGTGGTAGCGTGCTCGCCTAGCATGCGTGAGGCACTGGGTTCGATCCTCAGCACCACATAAAAATAAAATAAAGATATTCTGTTCACCTACAACTAAGAAAATAAAAAAATATTTAAAAAAAAGTGAGATATTAGTTTTTTCCCTAATATTTATTTGTATAAATATATATAATTATATAAGTATATATAATATATATTATAATTATATAAATATATATAATTATAGATATATAAAATCTATATAATTATAGACCACTAAATCATTTCCCTAAGCTTCCATTTTCTTTTATCTTTTTTTTGGTGCATTATAATTATACAGAATAGTGAGATTCATTATTACACATTCACGTATGCAAATAGTATAACAATATATAAGGATTTATCAATCTTGTTTCTCTTTTCAAAGATCCAACTTTTCATTATACTGATCCTTTGTATTTTTTAATCAGCTATTTCAGCTATTTTAATTTGGCTCTGACCTAAATTGTTTTCTTTTTTCTACTGGTTTTGGTTTGGTTTGGTCTCATTTTTCAAGGAGTTGAAATGGGATTAGGGATTAGATTGTCTATTTGGAATCTTTCTGATTAACTTATATAGGCACTTATAGATATAAACTTTTCTCTTAGAACAGCCTTCATAGTGCCCCAGATGTTCTGGTATTACAATTCTCATTTGATTCTAATAATTTTTAACTTTGTTCCTTTATTTATTCTATAACCCATTCATCACTCAAAGTGTATTGTTCATTTTCCATGTGTTTTTATTGTTCTTGTAGTTTTTTTTCTTTTTTGTGTTGATTTTTAATTTGATTCTATTCTGACTAGATATGATGCAAGGAATTACATTGAGTTTTGTATTTGCCAAGAGTTGTCTTGTGGCCTATAAGATGTTGTATTTTTAGGAAAATTCCATGAGCATCTGAGAAAAAAGTGAACTTGGCTCTTGTTGGATTAAGTATCTATAGGTGTCTATTAGTTCCATTTGATGTATAATTTTGTTTTAGGTCCAAAGAGTTTATACTGAGTTTATGTCTGGATGACCTATCTGTTGATGACAGAGGTGTGTTGAGATCATACAGTATTATTTTATCAGGGCCTATCTAAGTCTTTGATTTGAGTGGTGCCTGGTTTATGTAATTAGTGCATCAATGTTTGGGTCATAAATATTTACTATCATTATATATTCTTGTTGGATTGTTTCCTTTACTGATACGAAGTGACTTTCTTTGTCTCTTCTGATTCATTTTGTCTTGAATATAATTCAAGCCAAAAAAAAGGAGAAAAATAAAAAAGTTCTTATTAAAAAAGGAAGAGTCATTTCTACTAATGTGATCAAAACTGTCAACAAGGATGGATGTTCACTGCCTATGTCCAGCTGTCCTTCTATGCATTTTTCTTGGGTTGTGTCCCTCTCTGAGCAGGAGTTAGAGTTGCTAAACTCTCCCTCTTTTTGTGTTTTTCGCTAAATGCAAAATGCAGTAGCCTAAACCTAGAGCTGGTTGAAATAGCTCTCCGCTTCCCTTCTCACCAGTATAACAGGACAGAATGGGACATACTGTCAATTGGAGCTTTGACTGGACACACCAGATCAATGCACTACCAGGATGGGGCTTCTGGCAGCTGTGGCTTAGCTCTGATTAGGGTCCTGGGACTTTGTTGGGTGATATCTACACTGGAATACCTACCTTCCCTAGGGTCAGGCAGTGCTGATCTCTGCTGGGTATCTGGATTTCAGGGGCCTTCCAAGACTTCTACTTGTAGGATGAAGGAGCCAACCTCTACAGATTCTGCATACTCTATCACCCATGAATATAACTTTCCCAGACTTAGTGCCTGAATGTATTCATGCCTGCCTATTCAGTTTCTCCACCCTCTTCAGATGGTCACATGAGCTGCCAAACTCAAAGGGAAAGCAAATTGTACTTTATTCCATTTCCCTAGGTACAATATTCTCTGTGCCTGCCTCAAATGTGGTCTACTATATACACCCTAGGACATACATCAGGTGCTTGCTGGGATGATATGGTAATATTTGCTCTGATCTCCTGAAGATGCAACACTGTCTCCTCAAGATGGTTCCCCACCTGAGCGCTCTGCTAGACAGTTGAGAAACACAGCGCTTTTCAAACAGCTCAATATATATAGCTTCTGCTTCAGCTAAGTTCAGACTTTTTTGTTCTACAAGTTTTTCCATGCCAAATTTTTCTGTTGTGTTCTTTGCTGTTTGTGTTATGCCTCTCTCTGTGGTGAACTGGTGGGACAGCCACAGTTGGAACTGGCTTGACTCCAATGTACTCTTTCTTGTCCTTTGTTCAATGCACCAAACTTCTGGGTATCTAAGAGTCTGTAAGTGTCCTATATTTAATTTTAGTGAGTTTCCTTTCACCTATCTTGCTGAAAAGCAGTACTTGAATCCTGAGCCATGAAATACTAGAAATGCAGGCTTCCTCTAATCTGCTTCTTGAATCTCCCTAAGCTTTCATTTTCAACTGTTATTATATGCCTGAGTTTCAGCCCATCCTTCCTTTTATTGAACACTCCCTTCCCTGATCTGTGTTGCACTCAACAAAAGGACAGAGAAAGAAATGTAAAACACTGACCACTTTGGTAATACATTAAAAATCTTTTTAAGAAAAGGAACCCAATTTTAAACAAATGCCTTGCTAATCTTTTCCACTAGTTTGATTTCCTACCTCCCTGAAGCTTTCCCCAACATTAATACTTGAATCCTCTCTTGACTAGACTTGGTCCACCTTATATTTCAGTTATTTATATTTCCAATCTCACTCACCTGATGCTTTAGTACCTGAGGCTCAAGCTCTTTTTTGTACTCACTTTTATATATAGCAGAGAGAAGTTTCCATAGAAGTCTCATTGCTAAGTGCAAATCTGGATAAGCTAGTTTTTCCTCTGTCAAAACATTTGTTTGCATGGTTGCTCACTTTCTCCCAACTTCTTTTCAGCATCTGGCTTAGTGTTTCTTATTGGTCAATTAGAATGGATTGAACTCTTACTATTTAATTCTTCTCAACCAAAGAATTTTATGTTTGTAACGGGGGTGGAGTGGGAAGGAAGGTTGACAAGACAGAAATCATGCATCCAGAAAGTTTTAAAGGCTTAGTAATAACAGGAATTTATAACTCTGCCATATCCGAGTGCATTTTTAACCTCCTAAAATGTGTTTCTCCTTTTCCTAATCACAAAAGCCAGTGTAAACTATTTAATTCCGCAATTACAAGATGAAGAACTAAAACAGGAATAGCCTTGGGCAAGAAGTGAGCATCCTCATACTCCATCCTCATTAGTGAGAATAAATGTGTCATCTCTGGACAACCCATTATGTATCCTTTATTTGTGTATTAATTAAAAAGAAAGCTTGGTGGTAGCATGAATCTATATGACAGAAAATCATACAATTCCCTAACTTCAAAAAATAGCATTAAAAAGGCAGTTTTAGGGTCTAATTAAAAAAGCCTGTATTTCAGTATTATACTCCAGTGCACATATGTTCATGGCCCTGGATTTCCCAGGCTGCCTCTGAACAGAACAGCTATAAGAACACTCTGTATGGGATGGGTTTAGGAGAGCAGAGGAAGCAAGGGAAGATTTTTCAGGCAGAAAAAGGATTTTTGCTGTTTGCAGGGAAGTTCTAAAGTATGTGTGCCTAAGTGTGTGTCTTCTGAGAACTTCTCACATTTTAAAGGCTCAGTTTCTCACCTCTGATTTTTTTCTTCCACTTTATGCCTAGCTTGCTCATTACTAAGGTCAACAGATGGGATCCCTCAAATGGAAGAGGACATGATTAGACAATGACTCCACAGGAAATATGAAGTCCTAATATAAGGGAAAAAAAAAAGAAAAGCAGTTCTACACCCAGTTTTGCTGCTTCTTCATATTCTTTTTTTGATTAGAGGAACTGATTCACACATGTAAGGCTTCACAAAACTTTTGTTCTTCTGATGATGTATAAAAATACTTGCCTTATAAGCTCAAAGGAGACACTGGGACTGTTTGGATGGTTGGAAGGTGACTGACAAGGCAATACATTTGAAATAATATATATTGAAGTTCTATTGAAAAAGATGGGAAGACACATGGAATATTGAATACTGTCCCACTGACTGTTCGTGTACTTTCAGCTCATTGTGAATTTAGAAAAGGGTTTTACTTTTGTGTGGCACATAGCTGAGCACTGTGGTATGTAAAGATTTGAGAGATAAAGGACGAAGGAGACTCCTCCCTTATCAAAGAAATATTTCAAAGTAAGATGAAATGTGAAATATTATTCTCTTATTCTTTCTAGACCCATACATAGTCTCATGAGCACAGGCAATTGTGATCATGTCAGGGTATGAGCCGTTTCAGCATATAAGAATTAAATGTTTTTTTAGGTTTAACTATTAAATAAATAAATAAATGAAAATTAGGAATAAGGCATAGTTTCCAAGTAGATGAAATCATTTCTTAAAAAGAAAAAGAAAAGGTGTTGAGCTACTTCAAGCTGCAGTCCTGTATAACTTGGCATTTTCAAATGCATGGCATCTTTTGAGTTAAATCATTTTTTTTAATGTAAAACTTACATAGGTAATTAAAACTTAGCAAAGAAACAGTGGTTTGCATCCAAGATCTCATATGTACGACTGGAAGAGTCTACTCTGCCCATACTTATTACATCTTTACTACAGAGTAAAGAGAAATTGGCACTGCCTGCCATCTTCAAAGTCCAGAATTTCTGGGCATCAGCTTAGCCTCCAGTCTGCATATGCCTTAATATTTTTAGCCAGTTAGGAAGGCATTTACAGTTATATTTTGCAATATTTGAAGGCCATTCTTCATGCTAATTAATCTATGTTCGTGGTCCCTTCAGCACAATACTTCTTTCAGACCAGCTACACATGAATCAGCAAACACAGACAATTCCGGAGATGGGATATTACGTTCAAAAACAAATATAAGATTAGAAGGAAAGAGAACTTTGCCCCCAGAAAATTATAGCTATTAATAATCCTTTGCCATACTCAGCTCTACCCTGTGCACCCATCCTCCACCCCACTTCTAAGGTGTTTTAATTTGATCCCTGTTCTACATGCTGCTCAAACAGTGAAGCTCTCTGATGATAGTGATAATCAAGATAAAAGAGAGAAAATCTCAAGCCAGACTGGACACTCATTGTCCCTGTTCCTATGTGAAAAAAAGAAATGTGGATCAAAGTGCAATATTAATCTTTCATATTTTCTTTTCTTTAAAACTCACATGTATTCCTGGGGATTCCATCTCATTAAAAACACCCATATCTTATAAAGTGTTATTTTTAGATAATTTTTTTTAAAAAGTTATAGCTTGCAAAAAGAATTTCCCCTCCTTGCCAGAAAAATAATTTGCTGAATTTGAGTCAACATGCTGGGTACATTTAAATGGGCCTTGTGATTCTAAAGACTGTTTTTCTTTAAAACAAATTAAAATTATTTGCTACAGACTCTATGTCATAAAATAAAAGTTAATCAATAACATGGTTCCCTTCTTTTTAAAGCAAGACTTGCAATTATGGAAAGAGATTTCTCAGTTAAGATGTAAAACATTGTCTAACCAAAGCACGAGAATATTATCTCTTTACCATTTCTCTTCACTCCAAAGTCTTCCTGAAGCAACAGGTAAGCCTGATTTACTTTTGTATCTCTTACCACATAACCATGGGAAGAAACTAAATTCAACCATGGCTGTTCTCCTTATATAAGCTATTTTATTGCCATGATAATCACTGGTAGTGACCCTCTCTCCCATCTGTTCCTTTTTTTTTTTTTTTTTCTCTTTGCTGAAACAGTGCTTAGATTTCAAAAATACTGATCTCAAAATCATTAACCTAGAAAGAACCTGGACTTCATCCACTCCATTTATGGGATGTTAAAGCTGTCTCAAGGGTTGCTAAAATAAACTAATGGGCTGGAGAGGAGAGGAACACACCATCTGGCCAAGCCACTGAGGCTGAGAACAGATAGCCTAGGTAATTATTTTAGGTGAATCTATTACAACACATGGAAATGACACAATGTTTGGGTATTCTCTTTTGTTACCCTGTGAATCTTTCTACAGTCTGAATGATGGAATAACCAGTTAGAAGAAAGAGGAATCCAGGGCTAGCGTAGAGGAATGGCATTGTGAGTGATGGGAACAGTAGTGGATGAGAGACATGGGGAGTTATGATTCCAGGGGAACTTGGCTGTTCAGCAGAGACTACAGTCCTCTCAGTTCATGGAGCAGACTTGTGGAAAGGAATATGTGTAAATATATTTTCATACAACGAAACATTCCCTACATTAAAAACATCCAGTAATGTAAAAGGAAACCCAACTTGAACTCCATATATGCCCCATTAATTTATATTTTATAAGCATAGATGCCTTACTCTCAGATTTCCTCAGAAAGAAATTTGTTTTCTCAACTGAGAAATACTTCTTGAGGCAAGACTGCTTGTAAATAGAGCACTTACTTTTGTTTTTGAGATGAGGACACATTTCTATCTATACTGGGTCTTTTTCTCATCTCCTGGCTATTTATCCCACTCTGACTGGGCTTCTGCCCCTGTCATCTACTAAAATAATCGTATCCTTTCTGCTAAACACAAGCTCATGCAATGCCACCTCATAGTATCTGCCCTCACTCAATGCAATTGTCCTCCCTTTCTCAGAACGTTCCCTTACTCTTTTTTTAAAATTTGTACTAATTAGTTACACATGACAGTAGAATGCACTTTGAGACATCACATATAAGTGGAGTGTAATTTCTCATTCTTCTGGTTGTACATGATGTAAATCACACCAGTCATGTAGTTATATGTCATGGGGTAATAATATCTACTCTCCTTCCTATCCTCATACCCCCTCTCCTCCCTTTACTCCCCTCTACCTAATCCAAAATAACTTTTTTCTTCCCTAGCCACCCCCTTATTGTGAATTATCATCCACATATCAGAGAAGACATTCAGAATAGCATGCCTTCTTGCTCCTCTGACAGCCATTTCAGAGTTATTTTCTCCCTTTTTCTATCCCCTTATAATCAGTTTTCATAGGACTTGGTTTATGGGCCCTTTCCACACTCACTAGTTAATATCTTTTCTAATGATATTAGAAGCCATGCCTGTACAAGATTAAAGAGATTAAGTAAAAACCTTATACTCTTGATCTCAAAAGAGAAATATTAGTATGAAAATGTGATCTTATAGCCAATAGGGATTAGCAATAGTGACCATCTCAAAAAGAATGAGTACCCAGATTGTGATCTTTAGTACTATCTTCAACTAAAAGAAAGGTCTCTAATACTTCAACTGGAGTTCCTAAGAGAAATGATTTATTCTATGCATAAGGCAGGAAATGGGTCAAAATGGGAATTTTGAACAAGTTTGGCTTTGTCCAACACTAAATAATAGATCTACTCATGATCATCAGTGGTGCTAACCTCAGAAAAAACAACAAAACCAGATATTTATGGAAGTTTGATGGAAAAACATAGTAATACCTATGAAATATTCTTGACCAAAAATAATCATATCTCAGACTGGTCAACACCTATAGATCTAGGAACTAATTTACAGGAAATAACAGGGAAAGAGAAAGTAATAGGGGAAATAACACCATGATGAAGCAATCAGAAACATCCAGTTTGTAAGCATCTCTAAAGAAATAAGAATTTAATTTATCAGCTGATGAATTAGAAGAAAAAAAAAGGAGAATGGGAAGAGAAAATCTATAAATAAAAAGAAACTCTAAAAATATTATAATATGGGGCTGGGATTGTAGCTCAGCGGTAGAGCGCTTGCCTTGCATACGTGAGGCCCTGGGTTCCATCCTCAGCACCACATACAAAGCAATGAAGTAAAGACATTGTGTCCATCTACAACTAAAAAAAAATTTTTTTAAATGCATTAAAAAAATAAAAATATTATAATATATTGACCTTATAATATATTGATTGGAAAAACAGTATGTAATAATTTTTGAATGGTCAATGAAATTAGAACACCAATTGTACATGGGATAATATTTAAAAATTACTGTTACTTTATTTTAGCTGGGACAATGATACTGTGATTATATCTTTATAAAAAATGCTCATCTTTTAGAAATCCATAAGGACCCATTTAAGACAGAAATCATAGAACAAGTATTTGCTTCAAAATAGTGTAGTAACATTAGCAGTAGTGGAGGTAGGGAAGAGGTGAGTTGAAATGGGTTTGACTCTAAGTTAATAGCTGTTTAAGCTTGGTGAAGGGCACATGGGTCCACTGTACTGGTCGCTTTATTTCTGTGTGCCTTTTAATCCATAATAGTATTTTGCTTCAAACCATACACTGCTTTTGATTGAATGTATATCATTAGCCCTGCTCTCCTCTGAGCGCGGAAGTTATTGTACTTATAATCTGACATCTAAATATAAGTGGTTTATAAAAATCTATTTAATGTTGCAAAGTGCAAGTAAATTCAACAGGTTCCACTTAAACAACAACAGCAATAAGAGCAGTAATCCTTATTTTCTACTAATCTTTCCCATTGGAGTTATTTTGCAGCATAGACCCAGTTGTTCAACCCAGAATCCTGAGTATAATCTCTGATAGTTCCCTCTTCCAAGCCTCTTCATCCAGCCCGCTGAAATGACATAATAGTTCTACCTCAAATAGTTATTAAAACAAATCCAAATCACTCCCTCTGCCCTCTTTCATAACATAGACTACCATCATCTCTCACATAGACTACAGCATTAACTGTTAATTCATCTTTTTTATTCTACACTTGCCATAAATATAATCCTTTCTCACAGAACAGATACAGTGAAGTTTTATAAATATGAATTGTATTGTGCTTAATGAAATCTCTAAATGGCTTATCTCTACATTTAGAATAAAACCTTAATTTACTCTATGCTCCAAGGCCATAGTCACCTTTCAATGTGATTTTACATCCACTCTCTGGAAGCTCAGTGAACTCCAGACACGTGAACTTCACCACTGCAAGTTCCCTCACTTCTGGCAGCTTGTACTACACTCTGATCCTAATCCTAAAATTGCAATTCTTATACTCTGCTCATCCTGGGCTTTTTCATTTGTTATACCCTAAAATCTCTTATTCTTTATTTGCCCTAAGAGTACATTTTCCATTTCTTTCATTGTACTTACCTTGATTTATAATTATACATCTGCTCACATATTAATTACTTATGTCTGTCACTAATCTATGAGCTCCAGAAAAGTTTTATACATCAGTTGAGCACATCAGTGCTCAGTATTTTCTAGTAGAGAGTATGGGCTCAATAAGTATTTAAATAAATGTTAAAAGATGGACAAATCCTATTACAGATCAGATTTGATGCTTGTGTTCTATGTTTCCAAAAGGAAACCATTTGGAAATGTAAATATTTAAGCACTAACATTTATGTTAAATGTGATAAGCATTTTAAGGAAGTATATATTATACACATGAGTTACAAATGTTAATTCACAGTAACATAGTTTAATGATTAAATTTAGGTATGCTCAGATTGAAATTGAAATCATATTTCCTTTGTTCACTTAAAACCCTCATCACCACCCTAAGGTTATTATTATTCTCTTATTACAGAAGAGAAGCTGGAAGTGTTCTTTGAAGTTTAATAATTGGCTATTTTTTCAAATTTTGTGTAAAAGTGCCACAGGGGAAATAGAAAATATTTATTTCTTCACTTTAAGTTATATAGCTCTACATTATTTATGTGTTCTAAGTGTAATTTCATCTGTATTCTGATTTCAGACTTGTTTATCTTCACCATAAGAAGAACAGTTCTGAGAACATGAAGTTCAGTAGAAAGCATTTATGGTAATAAAATTCTCATCCTAAGGCTCTCCCTCAAGTTTCCCATGGTGTAAAACTGTAAGAAGGGAATGCTTCTCATAGGCCTCCAAAGTTCCTGCATGGGCCACATGAAGTGAGGGTGCACGTGCTAAACAGGGATGTGCCATTTCCAAAGGGGTACTGACCCATAGTTGAAAAGCAGAGGACTAGAATCCAGGGGAATCTCAGGATGGTTCTATCTCAGACACTAATATTGGAGAAAATAAGAAATCAATGGTTCACCTGCAGAGTATAAGCACAAAAGTTGTGCTTATATTTATAGCACTTTTTAAAGGAAAGAACGTACATTTTCTGTTCCTTTTTAAGCCATACCATTTTGTTCTAGGCCAGTAGTTCTTAACTGTAGACACACATCAGAATTAACTAGAATTAATTTTTTGAATGAACCAAGTACATTCCAGACAAATCAAACCATATTATCTAGGATATGGTGTCCAGGTATCAGAATGTTTTAAAACTTCACAGCTGATTCTAACGTGTAGCTACTAAAATACCCTGTTCCAGAGCCTTCCAGACATAGCAAAGAACAACAAAGATAATCATAAAATGCACATACATACAGACATTCACACATATAATAACATATGAGAAGATATTCATATAGCCAGATATCCAATTATATTAGCTGAATAGAGTTGGTGCTTATCTACTTCAATGTACCTATCAAGTAATTAGGATTAAGAATAAGTTATACTATAAGGTTTTAAACATGCATGTGCAATTATGTTCCCAAATTTAAGCATCCAAGCACATAGATATATTGGTCCTTATCCAGTGCCTTTCTCCATACAACAGGGAAATTGATTTGCTTTGGATCTTCTTTTTCTCACCCCTTCCCTGTGACGTTTGGAATTCTTTGACCCAGATCTTCGACTAATGGGGTAATAAATGAGGGTAACTGGGTTTTGGATTGGACTGTATAACAAAAAAAGGAAGAGGAGGACCACTGTGTTTCAGCGCCAATATGCTATAACAGGATAATAAGAACCCCACACCCTAAAGAAATTCATTTCCTTTAGTCTGAATACATGTTCTTGGTGGTGTTTGTGCCAGGTCTGAAAAGAAAGAAAAGGAAAGAGTTAAAAAAAAAAAAAAAGCACCACAGTTTGATGCGTAATTATATATTTAATTTAATTTCAGCCTTTTCCACTAGTTTTCAGTTTGGAAAGGAAAAATCTTATGTGTTTGGTCACTATTACACACTGAGATTGTGAGAGAGATTGGCAGATAGCAGAGCCTCATATATAACTGCTGAATGAATGAAGGAAAGAATAATGGAGACTGAAAGAACTCACATTAGAAAAGAAGTACAAGATTGGAGACTGGGCTGGGGCTGTAGCTCAGTGGTAGAGCACAAGCCTCGGAAGTGTGAGGCACTGAGTTCGATCCTCAGCACTACATAAAAATACATAAATAAAGCTATTGTATACATCTACAACTAAAAAAAATATTAAAAAAAAAAGATTGGAGACTACGATGAATTCTGTAACAATTCAAACAAAATATATGCCAGACAATGTGTCCATTGACACATAAACTGCAATTTCCACATTCTTGATGTATGTCATCAGTTTGATATTTTAATACAAATTTAATTTTTATAATAATTTCAGTACAGGGCTGGAGTTGTGGCTTGGTGGTAGAGCGCTTGCCTAGCATGTGTGAGGCACTGGGTTCGATTCTCAGCACCACATATAAATAAATGAATAAAATAAAGGTCCATCAACAACTAAAAAAAAAAAAAATTTCAGTACATATTTGAAATACCTCATTCACTTTTTTACTAGTAAAATAAATATAATTTAGCTTTTCTAATTGTTTTTGTTTTATTATTTTTTAAAAAATGATTCATTTTTGTGGTCATATTTTATTATTTTCTGTAATCCCAATTTGCATATGCTCACTTAGTCTTCCAGTCACATATTATAAATATTTTTTTCTCATTGAATTAGGTTAAAATGCTTCAAGTTGAATACATTATGGTATATTAAATGAGCAAATATGCAATATCATTAATTTTGCTAATTTATGGCTAAGTAATGATATACAAAGATATTCATTACCAAGTGCTAAATTACAAAAACAAATGAAGAACAACATATAGTATAACACTATTTCTATGGATAGATATGTCATGGAAAAATAAATGACTATCAAAATATACACCAAAATTCTAAAAGTAAGATAACCTAAAATTTCATTATTTTACCAATCCTACTTATAAAAAGTTTCTATTACCTTTAATAAAGAGCATTTCATTGTAAGGACTATTATTTTTAAGTATATTTCAAGTATTATAGCTCATTCCACTGTGCTAAAAGAAATTAAAACTTATAATTAGTCACTTGAAATAAAGAATATGCCTATATGACACAAAACAATTAAAACGTTGGATAAAAGTAGGTTCTTAAAATGACTATATTGAAAATAGAGTGCTCTACAGTCCAATATTGGATCATTTATCCATTGATAATGCAGATAAAAATAATTTTTAAAGTATATTGGTTAGAAAATAAGTTTTTTTCCACCATAGACATCACTGGATAAAAAAAAATTAGGTGGTTTTTCTTAAAGTAAGTAGATTAAGAACTTCTAAGAAGATACAAAACTAAAAAGGTTATTGCTTTGGGTATAAACAAACCTAAAAAGGTTATTGCTTTGGGTATAACATTGGGTATAAGCATCTTTATACCCACTGACAAAAATTGCTTCAAAAAGAGCCATATCGTATAGGAGGTGGAAGAACAGACCTTGTGCTAGCATTTTCCAGACAGGATAGTTTTTATTCAAGCAATTAGAAGAGATAATGTATGTTTTAGACAGGATTATTTCAAAGTAAAACTTTACTTCACAGTTTGAGGAGCAGCAACTTCCAACACATGTTCCAAAGATGACTCCAACTCTGATTTTCATAGGGTGTCTCCTGTCATGGTGTTTCCTCACTGTAGCAGATAAGGAACCTGCTATGATGTCACCTGGTACAACCATTAGCTTAAATTAAGTCCTCTTATTCCCAACCTCTTAGGAACCATTCATCAATATTTTGTCAATTTCCTGTGCCTGACCCAACCACACACTACCCTGGAAAAGATCATGGCACCTTTTGTTTGTAACCCTGGCATAATTACAAATTTATAGAAATGTGTGTGGTTATCCATGTAATGCTTATCTTTCTCTCTAACTGTAAGTGCCATGAAGTTAGATGCTATGCCCAGTTTTACTTACCGCTATATATTATTGTCTTTCATAATGTTTAACCTGCAATAGTCAGCCCATAAGTGTTTGTGGAATAAGTGAATAAATGAATCATCCTGAATGAAGAAGGGCGAACGGGTGCTGTGGTGCACGCCTGTAATCCCAGCACTTTGGGAGGCTGAGACAGGAGAATCTCGAGTTCAAAGCCAGCCTCAGCAAGGCAAGGTGCTAAGCAACTCAGTGAGACCCCCCTGTCTCTAACTAAAACACAAAATAGGGCTGGGAATGTGGCTCAGTGGTTGAGTACCCGTGAGTTCAATCCCTGGTACCAAAAAAAAAGGGGGAGGGATATTTTCCAGTAAGGAATAGTGTCAGAGTACTCCAGGAAGTACCAGTGTCAGCCTATAACTTCAGAAGGGAACAGCAGAGGACTAGAGTGTCAGAGCCTCAGGGCCTATGCAGCAAAATACTATTGTAGCCCAATTATAAAAAAACAAACAAACAAAAAAAAACACCTCATTGCCATTGGTCTGGAGAAATAAACCTGAGTCAAGATCCAGCAGGGAAGGACTGCAAATGAACAAGGGAAATTATCCTACGTGATGATCCCTGTAATGTGACATTTTTAGTCATATTAGGAAAAGTGCAGTTGTATATTAAATGCAAAACTCATGACTGTATGGATTAAAAGGATACATACAATAATCCAACTGGGTAATTTTATTAACCATACAATTTATGATAATAAATAAAATAGTAATCTATAAAAATTTTGTCCATATAAATAAACTAAATTCAAAGGATAGTGTTATACTAAATTTCTAAGTTAGAGGAATTGGAATAAGAGCTAGAGCTATCCTAACATGTTTTTCAGGTTTTATATTGAAAAAGAAAAATGATTGACCTATTGCTTGTAGTGGACAGAGAAATATATGAATGAAAAATGATAAAAATCTCCTCTCTTCTCCATGTCTGGCCCTAAGACATTATAAGCTCCTTGTCCTGGTGTTCTCATGATGGAAGGGCTGGCATTAGATGCTCTGTGTTCTCTGTCAGTTTCTAATTTGTCCAGCTTTTCCCATCTCACTAATTAGTTCTTTCAGTAATAAAAGACAAAGAAAGACACTGGATCAGAGTTGAGATGTAATCCATGCAAACACTTTTGTAGCTCCAAAATTTGCTTAGGGTTCAGGCTTCTTTCAGTACTGAGTCTCTGCTACTTTCCACCGGTTCTCCCCCTTAGGGTTTTATATTCCCAGAAACAGAAATTTCATATTATGTTTCCTCTGCTTGTTTTGCTTAAAGAAAATTTATTTAATTAATGCTGAATGCAAAATAACATTTATGGCCAGATTTTATGAATTAGTAAAAAGTCCATTTAAGACCTTTGCTCAAAAGAATATTAAAACACTAACCTATTTAATATATCACTTACATGTATAAATTTGGTATGAGTATCATTTTCTTTTCTCAAGAGAAACAATCACACCCTCCATTAGAAAAATTTTATACAATCAGATAAAATTATGAGCCATGAATTCCTAAAAAGTCATCTTGGGTATTGAGAAGTCTTATAATCCTTAGCACATGAGATTCAATTCCAGCTATACTAATTATGAGCTATATGCATTTGTGTTATGTAAATGCTCTTTGCCTCTATTTTCCCATTCTTAAAGTGAAGATAATAATAAAACCAATTTGCAGGCTTGTAGTAAGTATTAAATTAATTGATGCAGTAGAATGCTCACAGTAGTGCCTGTCATCAAGTAAGCACTCAAGAAGTGTATTATTAGAGTACGACCTTAAAATTACTTGAAACTTTTGGGCTGGGGTTGTGGTTCAGTGGTATAGCGCTTGCCTCGCATGCGTGAGGCACCGGGTTCGATCTTCAGCACCACATAAATAAATAAATAAATAAATAAATAAATAAATAAATAAATAAATAAATAAAATAGAGATATTGTATCCATCTACAGCTAAAAAAATTATTTAAAAAAATTATCTGAAACTTTTATTAGAGAACAAACACGACAGTGCACAAACCATCTGTGTTATTCTTAGAGACAAAATAATTGACTGGACCTAGGGTCTGCTATAGTACTGCAACTCATGCACTATGAAGTTTCCAGATTGAAGGCTGGACTTCACCAGAGTTGTTTGTGTATTCTCATCTAAGAACATGGCACTGTCAACCTATCTCAGCAGTAGATACAAAGAACCCTGCAGGGAAGACCCAGGGAGATGAAAGTATCATAGCTCACATCCACAGGTAGGTATGACTCCCTGAAGATGGAGTGACATTGCAGAAACCCTCTGTATGCTTCAGACACAGCAGGTGCAGAAGACAAGGAACCCCAACTTTCCCTTCATTTAATGCCTGAAAAGCCTCAATAGACACCTCAGCAATTTTCAAAATGTATTCTGAGCCCACTGGCTGCTCTGAAAAGCCTTCTTTGCATTGTTCCTGGGTCCAGCTCCCTACTCGCGCAACCACCTCCGCCAGGCGCCTGCTCCGCCGCCACTGGGGACTCCTGCAGCTTTATCACCAGAGTCCCTGCACTCTAGTTCCCTTTTTAACCCACTGCATAAGATCACCCGCATGCCCCACCATGTCAGACGCACTCGCGGACACTAGCTCTGAGATCACCACCAAGGACTTAAAGGAGAAGAAAGAAGTTGTGGAGGAGACAGAGAATGGAAAAGACACCTGCTAATGGGAATGCTTGTTAGGTCAGATCAGGGTCCAAGATGTCCAATTAAAGGGACCGGTCAGGGCAGTTAGCAGTCAACAGCTTCGAAAAGGAGCGCCTAGCCAGACGCTGACAGTCACCAGTAGACACTCCTCCTGTCAATCAGCGGGTTTTCCTGAGCTATCCAGGAAGGACTCTGGCCTTCTCTTCCTGCCCCAAGCCCTCCCCTTCCTGACTGGGCCTTTCAAATTCTCCCTACACCAGAGCCTCAGGGCCATTTCTCCCGGTGGCACTCTGATGGACAGGAGGATTTGGCCCCAGAGTGTGTATTTTCAATAAAGCCTTGAGGAGCGGCTTTAATTCATCTCCTTCTGGTTGTCTAATCTTTACAATGCTAATGAGAAAAATGGGGAGCAGGAGGCTGATAATGAGGTAGATGAAGAAGAGGAAGAGGATGGTGAAGAAGAGGAGGAGGAAGAGGAAGGTGATGGTAAGGAAGAGGATGGAAATGAAGATGAAGAGGCTGAGGCAGCTACAGGCAAATGGACAGCTGGAGGTGACGAGGATGATGATGTTGATACCACGAAGCAGAAGACTGGGAGGCTGAGACAGAAGAATCACAAGTTCAAAACCAGCCTCAGCAAAGGCGAGGCGCTAAGCAACTCAGTGAGACCCTATCTCTACATAAAACACAAAATAGGGCTGGGGATGTGGCTCAGTGATCGAGTGCCCCTGAGTTCAATATCCAGTACCAGAAAAAACCCAAAACAACAACAAAAAAACCCAGAAGACCGATGAGGATGACTAGACAGTAAAAAAGGAAAAGTTAAACTAAAAATAAAAGGCTGCCGTGATCTATTTACCCTCCAATTCCCATCTCAGAATCTAAACGTGGTCACCTTCGAGTAGAGAGGCCCGCCCATCCACTCACCACTGGCAGTGCCACCCGCAGATGACACGCGCTCTTCGTCACCCAACGAAAACCACAACGTGAATTTGCAACAGGGGAGGAAAAAAGGAACCAAAACTTCCAAGGCCCTGCTTTTTTTCTTAAAAGTACTTTAAAAAGGGAAAATTTGTATTTTTTTATTTACATTTTATATTTTTGTACATATTGTTAAGGGTCAGCCATTTTTAATGATCTTGGATACCAAACTAGCCCTTGGAGCGTTGTCTGTCCTACTTCTGACTTTACTTGTGGTGTGGTCATGCTCATTGTAATCTCAAAGGAGAAAAAAATACCTTGTAAAAAAAAAAAAGCAAAACAACAACAACAAAAAATCTGATTCCGAGCATTCCAGTAACGTTTTTGTGTATGTACTTGAGCTGTACTATAAGTAGTTGTTTGTATGAGATGGTTAAAAGGCCAAAGATAAAAAGTTTCTTTTTTTTTTTCTCCTTTTTTTGTCTATGAAGTTGCTGTTTATTTTTTTTGGCCTGTTTGATGTATGTATGAAACAATGTTGTCCAACAATAAACTGGAATTTTGTTTTGCTGAGTTGTTGTAACAAAAACGAAAAAAAATGTGTTCTGAGAAACACATCCCCTCTAATTCCTCAACTGCCACCTCGACCCCCACTCGCAAAGACTTCAGTTTACTTAGTTTGGAAAAATGGTGTCTGTGTGTAGAAAAGGGTTTACAATGCTCAGAGGCATCTTAAATGAAGTCATTTAAGGCATCTTAAATGAAGAGGCATCTTAAATGAAGGTCAGCTACTTTCATTTTCTTTATCTGTTTATCTGTTGGTTCCCAGCTCCATTTCCCAGATCTGCATTGCTGGGAACTGACTTCGTGAGGCTTTCTTGCCAAAGTGGGGAACTACGGGAATCCAGGGGGGCACAAAAAGAGGAGTATCTACTTTGTTTTCAGTGGTATCTTCTTCAGGGGTCATATCTCTACCACCTTTTCATGGTCCTGAGCCTCCCCAAAACAGCCCAAGAACGTGTGTAGCTCCAGTACAAAAGCCCTGGCTCTGGAAATAGCACTTGGTGGTGACGGCAGGTCTTGCTGCTAATTTCTGGAATGATCCATAGTCCCTGAGTGTCTCCAGTACATCTCAACCTGTGTTAATAAATCTCTAAATTAAAGTCCTATTGTTTTCTGTTATCCTAGGAGAACCCTGATGATGCCATGAAAAGTTTCTAACAATGAAAAAAGTTTGTGAAAGCAAAGCTGTTATTGTACTTACTGGAGACAGTTTAAGCTGTTGGGATGTGTCCAAGTCAACCAGAAGGCATGGCAGATTTGGATGGGTCAGACATTTTGTAAAAATACATATTTACATTTATATGCTTTTTTCTGGTTGACTATCTTCCTTGGTGAAATTAAACAGTGTCTCAATAGATTCCACCCCACTTTACCCTGTGTAGTCACCATCTTCATCTCATTTCAAATAATGGCTTTTCCCAAAGGAAATGTCTCCTTTCAGGATATCATAATAAGCTAATGGACTTAGTGATCAATGTTGTGTGCGGTGGAACATTAGAAATGTGCCATAAAATATGGGAAACAATTCAGCCACTCTCTAATGCAGGCAATTCTTGTAAAAACTGTACATGGAAAACATGTACCCAGCCATTTTTTTTCATGCCTTACGACAAGATTAGATGCAATAAAAACCTTGTCTTAGCAAATCAGCACGTTAGACAATGCTGTCACCAGTAACTTTGCAAAGACATGTCCATTACCAAAGAGGGGCATTATCCTAAATTTACTCTCATTGAAGATTGATGTCTGCTATAAGCCACCATCTGTCTCTAGATTCTATGGTATTACAATGCTGTCACTCCACACAGTGGGGGCGGTTTGTGGCTTCTTGTTTTCTTTGCACTTCATCTTTTAAAGTTTGAAGATGAACAGGCGATTGTCAGAAGAAAACAACAAAGTATGACTGACCATGTGAAGTAGAAGGTTCAAGCCCAACCTCACTTGTTTTCTTTGAGTGAGAAGAAGAATGCATTAAATGAATTGTTTGGATATGATTGCCACACAGTGATTTATCCAAATGGATCATCAGCTATTTTGTGACAAGAAAGTATATTTCAGCACATCTGGTCAATTTCACAATTCCCCAAACTAAATAACTTAGTGACATTTTACAAAGCTAATAAAGAATTTCTTCATTTGAATATTTTTTTAAAGGAAAATGCAATAGATGGACTTTGTCTCCCTGCTGCTTACCCATTGAATAGAACAGTAGTCTCAAGCTTTTTGATTTTGCTCCCTTTTCAGAACTGTTTCACTATTCTATTCCAATAAATGTTTATTTGTAAATTATACATAAATTATATTCATGTTTGCTACTGTACTTAAATATTATGTACATTATAAAATACTACTATATAAATATAAAATTATGGACTAAAAATAGTGTACATAGAAGTCTCAGTATTTTTACCAACATATTTTACCCTGTTTTATACCATGAGCCATCTCAACCATAGTGTTGGATTAGACCTCATAGCAGTGAGATATGTTGAGAATTCTACAGAGGTTCTATTTAACTCTTTTCTGCTGGAGGTGATATTACCAGGAAAAACAACAACAACAACAACAACAACAGAACACCCAGTTAAATATTGATGGGATATACTTACATTGAAAATAACCATTTATTATTTCTCTGAAAGTCAAACTTAATTTTGCATCCTGAGATAGTTACTCATTTATTGGCTACATCTACCAACTCTAGTATCCAATCCCCTGAGTCTCCTCCTAATATTTTTCCTACTTGATCCTGCTTGCTCCTCTCCCAACTCTCTCCCCACGCCAATGATTGTTGGGAATTATCGCAAGACTAGTAGGATAAAGATATTCTGCTATGATTTCTCCAGATGTTATTTCCTATAATGGGTTCTATGTTTCCATACTTATCCTATCCCCATCTCTTAAAATAGAACATTGCAAAACCAGACTTTGTATATCATTAAAATGGATTGTGCACAAACACATGCACTCAGTATCACCTGAGTTAGTTCATTCATCAATCATTTATCCAATGCCTAATATGTTTTAGACATGGACTCAGTACTCATCATATCAAGAAGCATGAGTTTTCTGTTTTGTTCACAGCTGTAAAACCATGCCAAAACAGTTCTTTTACAGCTGTGCCTGTAACAGAGTAAATGCCCAATAAGCACTTACTACATAAATGAATCTCTGTTCTCAAAGAAGTGAAGATCTTATAAAGGTGACATAAATCAATGTGGTACCTTACTCTAGCCTCTGAGTGATGGGAGGGCAGAGATGGATGGGTGATGTGTGTGCTGAATCATGATAGTTGAGTCAGGTTCAGGTAGCTCTATACAGGCAGAACTGGGAGGCATGTCACAGTTAGCAAGCAGATCACAAGGGCCAAGGGCACAGGTAGGGAGCATCAAGAGTGGGAAAAATAAAAGACAAGAGGGACAACAAAAAAGGTGAGTGCTTTGATAATAGAGGATAGTTAAACATGCAAGAACAAATTGCCTATTGAATAAATTGGTCAAGAATTATTCTCAATCTCATAGTTTATATATATATATATACATATATATACACACACACACATATATATATATATATACATATACATACATAAATTTAGAGTCAACTAAGTTCCAGGTTTATTGCTCACTCTATTTCTCAAATCATATAAAGTAATTCCAAATTTAGAGATTAAAAAATTGAGATTTGGAGAACCTCAGTAGAATAATTTGAAATCAGGCCTAACAAGTGACAGAGGATTCAGAACTTGAGAACTTTTATGAGTATTTTCTCGTATACTATGTTTCCCGCTTCCTGAACTCCTGAGTACCTTTTGTGTGTGTATCTTGTTCATAGTACAGAGTTCAGTGCAAAACCTTTCTCATTTGTCCTCTGTTTATACAATAATGAAGATCTGAATTTGACACTATAAAAAGCAGATAGGTATGCCTCACCACAGGTCATCAGATTTGAATGAGAACATTCAAGCATGCTTCTGGATCACAATTTGCTGGCTTAATTCTAAAAACATTAAGGTTGAGTCTCTAGCATTTGTACTGAGTCAATGTTTTGTCCACCTTGGTCCAAGACAGTGTTTTCCATCCTTGTATTTTTCATTGTTCTAAGAGGATTTCCTAGGCATTCTTTCCCTAAAGCTTTTTTCCTCCTGCCACGTGCTTTTCTAGCCTGACCTTGAAACTTTGATGACTCAGATATATCATGTAACTGGTTATATATAGGTGCCTCTTTGAGAAGATATTACAATGACTAAGATTTTAGATATTTTTGACTCCCAGAAACAATGTTTACCTCTTTTAGGGTCATATAGCTCCCACTGAGCATGCATTCTCCAGGAAAATGTATGCAACTTATAGTTAACTTTCCATACCTAAAAATATCATAAGAGTACAAAATTGTGTTAGCAACTAATTATTGTAAAATAGACTGACTGAAATCAGGAATTCTGAGCTCTTATCCTGGCTCTACCTTCAATAAGCAGCATAATATCAAGAAATGTAAAATGTCTGGCTTTCAGTCACTTTATTTTAACATAAGGGGCCATATTGAAATAACTCCAAACTTCTTTCTAGTTTAGAAACTTCATGAATTTAATATAATGAATCCTCTTGCTGGTTTCTTTTCCCTCTTGCTTTCAAAAGCTACATAGTTCATGGAGTGTGTGTGTATGTATGTATGTATGTGTATATATACGGCTTCTTTTGCTTGTGAGAAAGATATGGTACTTTTTATATGTGACCTGCATTTGCATTGTAAGAAAACAGTATTTCCGTAGATGTGTTGGAGAATATGATGAGCTTTTATTTCCTTGAAGTCCTCCGCAGTCTCATCAGTGGAGGCCTGAATGATCTGATGTCACCAGACAGATGGATTTTCTTCACAGTTCTAGGTCAGACGTACAGGAATTCATAGGAGATTAGCTATGTCGCTACATGAATTAAAGTGGAGTAAAGAATTTATGCTGTGTTCCATGACGTTAAGTTAGACTTGACCTTTGGAGCACATTTAACAGTGCAATCATAGGCCAGAAATCAAAAAGGTTTAAGTACAGTTCTCTTTTTTCAAGGAAAACTGATTTAATCCAATTTGACTTTATATTGTGTTCAGAATTTAGGAAACTCCATAATATCGTCATGAGTTACAGAAATCTAATAACATGAAAATGTTAGAATGTGGAACATTTCACAAAACTCTAATATGGACAGGTACAAATTACTTTTATTGTATATGCTATATATTACAGTCCTATGTTTATAGGTATAGCTCTTAGGACCTATATATTGCAAGAATTAAATAAATGATTAAAGAATGGGTCATTTTGAGTGTATCAACCAACTTCTTTGGGCAAGAAAATTCTACTAGAAATCCTGTATAATGAAGTTATTTTAAAATTATAATAAATTCACTTGACTACATTTATTTTCTTTACAAATTTCTGTCTATTGTTCTTGTATTTGGAGATTGGGGGTCGTCTTTAAAATTCTCTAAGTCATTTCTAAACCCTCTGCTGTCTTCTTCATTTCCTGCTTTATAAGAAAGAGACTGTTAGTTTTTCATAATATTCCTTCAAGTGAGTTTAGATTTTTTTATATTATTCAAATTAACATAGCCACAAAATAAATAAATTTTAAATTTTTTATAAATATTGACCATAAAATATTTTCACAGTAAATCTCTCATGCTTTGATAGTAACAAAGTGTCTGTCTCTTTACTGTATCTTATCAAAGATTTCTACCTCATCAAGGATGAGAAGGGGAAGGAAAAAAGTGAGTAAAGGAGATAAGATATTTCATTCTGCCACTTATGTATTGAGTGATGTTCACAGTAAGTCTGTAATGTTGGGATTTTCTATTAAATTATAATAAATTAATATGTTCTGTTCATCACAAATAAATCAAAAGACCCTAATGTATTCTAAACGTATTTTATTCCACTCTTTCATTTTGCACAATTGAATCAGGGAATATTATTTATGTGTGACATTACCATTAATATTATTATTATGTGTTATTTAAAATGTGATCTAAAAACAAAGGTCTTCCTAGAAGATTATTCATAAATACAGAAATGTTATTTTGGATATATGTATTCATCCAGTAAAGCCTATTAACTTTTTTTTTTTTTATTTTAATCTTACAAACTAGTTCCTTTCGAACCTTTTAACCACTGCTACTACCTTTTGGAGAAATCTTAGAACTACAAGGGTCGTTTCAAATCCATAAAACAGTGTACTGAATAGCACCTTTAAAACCTACAAATATTGCCAGGTGCGGTGGTGCAAGCCTGTAATCCCAGCACTTAGGGAGGCTGAGACAGGAGAATCGCAAGTTTAAAGCCAGCCTCAGCAACAGCAAGGAGCTAAGCAACCCGTGAGCCCCTGTCTCTACATAAAAAACAAAATAGGGCTGGGGATGTGGCTCAGTGGTCGAGTGCCCCTGAGTTCAATCTCCAGTAACAACAACAACAACAGCAAAAAACCCTGCAAATATTAATGCAAAACATAGAGCAATTATACAAATCTAGTAAAACAGTTTGATAGGAAAAGGATGGCACTAAATTCTGTAGTTGTTTAGGAGGTACAAGGCTAAGGGTTGGCTTTATTTTGTTCATTTCATTTTATATGCTACGAAGTAGACCTAAGCAAATTCAGAAAAGGAGTAGCACAGTACAAAAGGTAATTAGAGATTCAAGTGAGAAAACAAGTAATAGTTGGATCAAGCTCCTATACTGAGATGAAGATGATATCAAGAGTCAAGATGGAGCATTTGTTGTGGAAGGATAATCCAAAAGAAGAAGAGATAAGATAAGTGAAGAGAGGGATTTTGAGCAGGAAAGAAAGTCTCGAGTATAAGTCTTGCCAATAAAGAGTCAATGGCTTAGCTTATAGTTTCATATTCTCCATGACCACAGAGCAGACAGGGGATCTGTTGGTCGAAGCTGCAGGACACAGATTTCAGAGCATCCCAAGAAGCTCTTCCTAGCAATCCTTCTGTCCATAAATAGAAAGACTGATCTCAGGAGATACTGGGTTCTAATCCTTGTCACATGCTAAGAAAACCTACTTGGCAGATTGCTACAGACAGGATCCATACATGAAACAAAGAAGGGACATATCAGGCTGCAAGAACAAAGTTCTTAACCATTAGTAGAGATTCCCAGAAGGCCAGTTAAGGGGCACTTAGCCTTCTTGTGATGGATGACTTTTTGCAGTAGTCTAGAAGAAAAAAGTAGAAAATAAGTAGGAGGGTGTATTTTAATTAGGGAATGACAAAGTGGGTGTGGTTACAATCAGAAGGGAAAACAATAAGACTTGAAAGAAAAGGGTGACTCAGAAGAATGGAGTTGAAAAGACTGAAAGTTCAAATATCCCAGGGTTGATAAGGTCCATGAGATTTTCCTCTTTGAAAGAACTTTTCTCCTCCTTGCATCTCGAAATTCTACTTTTAACCAATTATTCCTTAACACTCTTGACCAGGTGTCAGGTGCTATGCAAGAGCTTGTATGGTAAATTTATCCAAAACCAGCCTGGAATACAGACTGTATGAACAAAGTCAGTTAAATTCTGTCTTAGGAACAATAAAGAGGGACAATAATCTCATTAAACCATTATGAGTAGTGTCTGTTGGTTGAAAAAATATATCCTCCTACCCAAATGGCTACATTTCTCAATAAATTCTTTAAATTATGTCTTGCATGCTTGGTAAATTAAATGGAAATTTAAAAAATAAAATAAAATAAAGACCTTGAAAGTGATGGATACAATAAGATGACAGTGTGTAACACTTAAATTTTAAATATACTCAAATTATATCTAAGTTTAAATCCTTCCCAAGTGTCCTGATACTTATTTTTACACTTTGATTTAAATGAAATTATTAACTGAACGAATTTGGATTGGATAAAAGTAAATTTGAATAGATTAATTCTTTCATCATTGATGCATCATTAAACAGTACTTCAAATCCCAGCTGAAGACAGAAAAATCTGCAAAAATAAAGTGTAGTCAGGAGGCGGTTGCCGAACACTTAACCAAAGGAAAAATACAAGGACTGTCATTAAGAGCATATCCTCATCGAAACACATGTCAAGCCTGAGATAATATGTGGAAATAAAAGTTGAGACAGATCCTCTCCCTTTTACATCATTAATAAGACTTCAGGCAAATGTTCCACCTAAGCAAGCTAGCATTTTCCTCTTATGGAGATACAATTTGGTATTATACAGAACCCAATCAGTTTTATTTTGCAAATAAAATATATAATCCATAAGACAAAAGCTGTAGATAAATCATGTGCCTTATAACATATGACCTTAGCATCAATATTTCTATAGATATCATTTGTCACTTTTAAATCAAATGCTTTAGTCATTGAATATGAGGAAACCCAGTTCTTATAATAGTAATGTAGTAGAGGATGTCAGCACATAACCAACTGGTGACTGATGTGAAATGAGAGTGGAGAGGGAACATGATGCAAATTTGTCATGACTAGCTGCAGAAATACATTTGAATACATTTGAATCATAAGATACTGGGATTTTATCAAGACTTAAAATATGGTCTTTTCCCCTGAAAATATACATACCTGGGGGAAAAGGTGAACATTTCATAGGAAAAATGAATAGTCATTTCAGGAATATTCAGTAGTCACTCTTGCTGAGGCCTGTTCAGTAAATGAAGGAAATATGACTTATCGGGTCATATCAATAATGGGACAATTTCAGTCTCCTTAGAGGGAATGTAGGATATGAGTGGGAGATGAAGCAGAAAACAAATTGTGGATCTAGGTAACTTTTGTTCTTAACACACTCACTGGACATCAGCAAATGTCCATCTTACTAAATAACATTTATAAACCTTCACTACCACAGTCCTTTAAAGAAAGTTTCTTCCTATATTGAGAACTGACTCCCAATTTGTTCAAGGAAGCACACTTTCCTTCAACTAGATTATAAAACCTTCAACGTTAACATCTAATTATGCATTTCTCTCATGGTCTAATACAGTCTTGTTCATAAAAAGAGAACTGCTTGGAAAACACTTGCAAATTAGATTGGAGGGCCTGCCAAACCAAACTCTTCCTCCCAATCACTGCTGTTTCTTCCGTGTCATATTATCTTTTAATGAAAGTAAAAGCGAACAGTCAGCCTTTTATTTTGAATAATTCAGATGGATTCCTTAGTTTCTCAGAAGGGATGCTTCATTAAATCCACACCTCACTCCAGACCAAATCTTTAAATGTGTGATGTCTTGATAGGATGCTCTCTAGCCTACTGAGTATGACCATCACAATCAGAAAAACAACATTAGGATCATTATCTTTGACACTGAAAGAGTACACACTGACACTGCTGAGAATCCTCTTTCCAGCTTCTCTTTATGCTGCACTTTCAAGGCCAGCTCTTTGCAATCTATTAGGAAATGCAGCTCCAGAAATCTTGGTGTTTACCTGGCAAGTACAGGATCTGGGAGCCAGCAGCACAGTTAAATCAGATTGATGATGCTCTGTAATGAGGAAATGCGTCATCATTTGAACTTAGCGCAGAAGCCACAATTCTTTCTGCCTAATGTGATAGGCTTTTTCCCACACATGGACTTACTCTTCTCTAGAATGAATTATTTTCAAAACTCTTCCATAATTTGTTCTTTATGAAAAACAGACTGTGTTGCGGTCTGATCCCTGGAATAGGCCATGTAAGTCATCTGAATTAGCCAAGCATGTGAGCCCCTCAATATGCTATTCTTATATTATTCATACTTGCTTCCTAAATTACATATAGAATATTGTTTTATGATTGATTTTATTGATGATAATTCACATATAGAAGTCACATATATGTCATTCTAACTCATATATAGAATAATTATCTTTTTGGAATCAGGCTATTCTGGGGTGATACAAATATTTTGAACTTGGATGGGTAAGGTTTGCACAGTTTTGCAAAAATTTACTAAAAACTATGGATTGTACACTAAAATAGATGGATTTATTGATATGTAAGTTATATCTCAAAAAAGCTGATTTTTTTTTGTAAAAGTAATTTGACATTATTCCCTACCTATGTTTGATATGAATGAAGTTTATTAAGTAGTTTCTATGATGGACTAAAATTTGTGTTAAATATTGCTAGATGTTCAGTAAGCACCTACTACTTTTCACATATTTCCTTTCACTCAATTTGCAGGATTCTACTAAAGAGCCCCTAGAAAATCAGATAATTTCTTATGCTTTCTGAAACAACTTGGATACCAGGGAAAAGAAAATAAAGTTTTTAAATCAATTCTAAATATCCATGTAGACAATCATTCCTTATTTAAATTGATAACCTCATAAAAGGAAACAAAGTCAAAATCAAGGTTTTAGAGGGAAGAGTATGGCTAATTCTGTGTATTAAGATGTATAATCACCTGCATAACAAAGTGAGATTAGGTTAAGGGGGCAGACCAGGTGATGGAGCCCCTGGTGGCCATAGATAGACATCTGGAAAGTTGGTGGTGTTGAGTGGAGTCTGGCCACAGATAAAACGCAAAGGTTCAGACATGTGATCAGAGTCAGATACATACCAAACTTAAGTTCAAAATTGTATTATTGGTATTTAGGAAAAGATTCTGAGAAGACTGACAAGACAGTCTTCTGAGGTAGAGAAACAGGTACAGGAATTAAAAAACTAGGAAGTCTTTCTAAGTAGAGCAACATCGCTTAGAGACTGACGACCATGAACACTGGCCATGCCCAGCTTCTAATACTGAGGCACAAGGTCAAAGTGAACTAAGCCACAGGCTAATCTCAAGTTGTTTTCCCTCAAATATTTACCTAAGCTTCCTTTAATTCTCTCTGATTTGTTCCAGAAACCTGGCTGGGAGTTCAGGGAGGGGCTAAGTGGCCCCAGCTGTAGAAAACAGGGCACAATGGAGCAGGGAGCATTGCGGCATCTGTAACAGCGATGTACACCCACTTAATTGCAGATTAGAGAGGCATTTAGGCTGACTGGGACCTGCTTGCTCCTGTGACCTTCCACTTTGGCAGAAATTGAAGCTTGACTCTTGTCCCTTCTCACTATGCTTTGTGGAGCTGGCAGTGGAGGCTTTCTAGAATTGACTTGCCCACAAGAAAATCTGGACTAGGGGGGACATTTGTCTGTAATGTCTAGCTGAACATGTTCACTGTTTTCAGATAATTGGAAATAAGTTTTCTATGACATGATATATATTCACAAATCCAAACCTAAAAATTTAGAAGACCATAAGATGGAAGTTTGATAATATATAAACTCTGCTAAAAAATCATCGGTCTCCCTGTTTCTCCACACACTTAGGTTGGAATGATGATAATGAACTTCAACCCAATACTGCTGCTCGAGCAGCTCTGTTGATGCACACAAACCAACCGGATCTCTACAAATGAATTCGATAGTTGACCTTTATGCCAAATATTAGGAAAACAAAAAGGAAAAACTAAAATCACAGTAGATGACAATTCTACATACTTACAGGCCATGAATCCTCCAAATCAGAATGAAAATAGAGGGTGATCATCCAAAAACAGTTCTGTGAGGAAATACAATAAATCAGGCCCAGATGTCACAAACACAGAAAATCAATTGAAGCTGCCAAACCTCTTTTCTCAACCTACTGGATTTAATTAAAACCACCATTCAGTTCATGAGAGACCTTCTAATAGAGCAGATAATATCACTCAGGCTCAACCATCTACCCAGACCTGATGTGGGAGACAAGAGTATGTCAAATTTTAATCTACAGGTCTGGTACACATCTTCAGTGAGGCTCCATCATCCTTCCTGTGTTCTCGTCTCATCTTTCTGCAGCATGCGTTTAGAATGCTATCAATCGGCCTTTGCCATTATAATACTGCAAGTGCCTGATAAATTCTGTAGCAATATTGACTGGTCTGATCATTGTTTTGGTGGCAAAAATACTGCATAGTCATTGAAAGCAGACGAGCATCTTCAATCAAATGTATACAAAAAAATGTGGCATGGGCTTGGTGGTGTTAAATTCTTTAGTGTATCAACCTAAGATATCCTAATCCTAGTTCAGTGTCTGTAAAGATCTATTCCCCAACAGTTTATAAACGCTTCTCAAGAAAAAGATGAGAAGAATGGGGAGGGGGTGAAACACTCACAAGTTATGAAGTCATGAGGCTGACAAAGGGCACAGGTATGCAGGCATCTTTCAGGACTGAAGTTCAACATCTCATCAGCCCTTAAATAGAAAAGATCCTTCGAATTTACCACAGAAAAGTCACAGAGGTATCCACCCACCCATGAGGTTGTTTCAACTTGAAGGATTGCATTATTCAATGGCAAACCATCCCTCAACTCCATCAGCAACAGCCTTTCTGGCAGTTTCCTTGTGTATACTTGACTTCATTTTATAAAGACAGAACAGACTATGTTTGGCATTTTTGCCTTGAGTTATTGACATGTTTTAAATTATGCTGTTTTATGTCCATTCTTAATAGAACAGAAATCTGCTACAAACGATCTTTATTAACAGACCGCCTCAGGTGCCGAGCAGATTCTCGATTTAACAACATCTCCAAACAGACAGGCAGAGAGCTTGTTAATAGGCTTTTCCAACCCTTTGGCTTCTGTGAGATGTAAGTGGATTATGGAGGTTTGTTTGTCAGGCTATCTTTTTACATCACTGTCTGAATAATTGCCACAAAGTCCTATTGCTTTGGCCTAATTAACAAAATGTACAAAATCCTGAGCATAGAACTTTTATTGATTAGCCCTCACTATGGGAAGCTTATGAACCCCATGACTCCTGGTACATGGTGTTACACACAGGACTTCAGTCTGTTAATAAACCAAGGACCTGTCTTAACACTTTAAGCTATTCAAAGTGCCAGAAGAAACCACATTTATTGGTTGCAGTTTAAAAATTAGTAACCTTGGTTTGACATGACTTCTCGTACAAATTTCACCATTTGTTTACTATAAAACTGTGTTAATACTATCAGTTCCATTTTTTTTCTCATTGAACTTGATCCTTGCCAAGGTGGTTTCAATAACAAAAAAAATCAGAGGTTAAAAAGCAGAGGAAAATCAGTTTTATCTGAATGAGGAAAAAAAGAGCTTAAAGAAAGAAGTCAGAAAGATGAGTAAGAAATAGTTAATTTATTGTTCAACTTTTCATGAACTAAATAACTATTTCAACAAACATATCAGAGTGCATGCCAGAGGACTATATTAGGCACTGGATTAAGCTAGGGAGCAAGAATGAGGGAGAGAGTGTTCCTGCTCTCATGGAGCTTTTAATAGCAAAGATGATATGTTTACAAAAAGTCCAGCAACTATTTCCACCTTAGATTATACTTCATTTTGCTTAGTATCTCAGTAAAAAGCCAGTAAGAAATTCTATCAGTTGACTTAGAAGTTACCTCACTTGTGTACAACATTTGGTAAACATATATTTAAAAAGGTGCTACATTCAATTTTTGGAGTTTGAGAAGACCCAGAACCTGGTCTTAAGGAGCTCCAATTTAAAATGGAAAGTAGAATGAATAAAAATTCCTTAATGTATTTATATACACATACCCAGAGATTAGAATTTTTAATAAATTTGCTATTATAAAAAGAAAATCAGCCTGGTAACTAGGAAATTAGGACATAAAAACCAATGGATTAAATTCAGATATTGGCATAATCAGGTAAATCATTGCAACATATAGAATTGGATTAATTCAGAAAATGGATTAATTCAGAAAACTTAAAGCTCTGGGAGCAGATTACATTTTTTTGTCCCTTTCCAGGATGAAAGAAAATTGCAATCTATTTTTTTTTAATCTCGCAAAGTTATCTTTTGTCTAGTTTTGGAAATTTGTACTAAATTTAGGGGAAAATTTCACCCTGGAGGAGTCTAAGCATATAACTACAAGCACATACATGGGCAATAATCAACATGAAATTGAATTCACAAGAATGTGACGAGTACCTGTCACGTGCCAGACTCCCTGCTCCATGCCAAATATTCAAGATGAATGTCACTGTGGCTGTCCTTAAATAAAAATAATAATAATAATAATAACCATCATAGTGGAGTGTTATAACCAAAGGGTTTGGTAGGTTAAGGTCACTGGTCTGAACAGAAAATGGTAGGTAGCTCTCAGTTGTGCTTCAGGTGAGGATAGGTTAAACCCGGAAAAGGTCACCTCATTCCCTGACCAGTAGCTCCTTCCACAAGCCACTAGGGAATTGCAATAGAAGGTAAAGATTGTCTTCTTTTGTACCGGCAGCAGTAATAACAGCAACACCAATAAATAATATAGACCATAGTTTGTGGAGAGCTTAACTCATTCCCTATTCCATTTGTTAAAGGTTTTCATTCTCGAACTACTTTGATCTTAACAACAACTCCGCAAAAGTAGATATTACTATTATTTTCTGTTGTATGTGTATGTGAGGAGGCAGTAGTGATTCATTCAAGACTTCCAAGCCTATGAGGGGTAGACTAATAATTTAAACCTAGAACCAATCTGAAGCTCATGTCCTTTCCACTGCACTAAATTTGCCAGGATTGATGCCAGGTATTTGGGGTGGTTGTAGAACTGGAGAGGCAGCAATTCATCACTCTGTGCCCAGCCAGTTGTTTTCTTTGGGTTTTGCAAGAGATCATGTTTAAGGTAAACTGGTTATCACCTGCCTAGACACCAGTGATTTACAATTATTTCTTTATTAAGAAAATGTTCAGCATGTGAGTGGTCTCGCTCTGCAAAAACAGCAACAGAGAGGCCTTGTCAGTTTTTTGGCAGAGACACATCTAAACACATAAAAACAAGTTTAAACACTATCATTTATGCATAATTCTTTCTTGGCATCGTCTCTCACTTGCCACAATTTGAAGCCAGAAAACACTTATTTCTACTTTTCTTACTCTAGAAATAATCCGGCCTTAAGTGGATCTAATTCCTTCCCAGAAGAGAAACAGCCTTGTCAGGACTTGGTTGTGTGTGCTGTGTCTGAGACATCAAGGATTCCATTTAGGGCACAGCTGCACGGACTCTGAAAAGCTGGTGCTCCGCCAGAGCTCTGTACCCACTGAGATCTGTCGTCTGGAATGATAAACATACAGCTGCCTGTGGCGAGGGCCATGGGCATAATAGATGGCCACGTCTCAACCAGAGTCAGGCAAAGCCTACACAAATCATTAATCCAACTGCTTATATGTTAAATATCACAAAATGTGTACAAAATGGCAAGCTGTCTCAATGGAAAGAGCAGGAAAGGCAGAGGCCATTTAAGGGAACAGGAGAGGGTAAGTGGCTATAAGTCCTTTGCAGAGTCCTGCTCTGGGGCTGATTTACTGCCAGGAAGCCCACTTGCTGCAAATAGTTCATAAAGCCTATGACCTGAGTACTTGCCCACGGGACCACAATAACATTTATCTAGCATAAATTAATGTGTTTCAACCACTAATTCAATTTGGCTGTCTCATTCTTCTGGTTTTGGCAAAGCCTTGCCTTGCCATAAAGTCACTCCGTGACTCACACGAATGGCTGTGTTTGTTAAGGCGTCACACACCACTAGGAACAAAGAGTGCTATTAGTTGAGTAGTCATAAAAATATACCTCCAGAGCACATTTGGAACTGTGCTAATTGAAACTTCCTCTTTAGAGGAGCCTGATCAAAACCAGCTGTAGGAGTCAAGCAGGAACAGATTTCAACATCACATTAAAAGCCCGGCACATTCAGAAAGAGCAGCCTCCGAGAGAAGAGGGCATTCCAGCCGAACAAATGCTCTAAGTGGCTCCTGACGTGCTGCAAACAGAGCTTGTGACCTGAGCCTGAGAACTGTGCAAAGAAACTTCTTGTGAGTAAAGTTGGAAAGAAGAAACCCTGGTTGCAGTTCTCCTCATAAAACCCCAGTTCTGCCAACATTCTCCAGGAACACATGTGAAAAACCACAAAAGCCGAGTGAACCTTAGGAAAATGAAGTGCTATATTGTTCAGAAAGGGAAAAATGAGGGCTTAAGTATTTTCATTGCTAAGATAGCCTTTTAAGGACATCCCATTAGTACCAAAAACACAAACAAAACCTCCAGCTCACAGAGGAACAAGCAAAACCCAAATAAGAAACACAAGCCTGGAGGAATCACTGAAAACACAAACAACATTCAAAGACCAGAATGAGAGCTACATCTTCCTCTTTGGCAGCCTCTGAGCTTCCTTTTCTAAGATATGAGGGCTGCATTCTGCCAATGAGTGTTGAGCACATTTTATCCATGGGCTTGCAGAAAATGTGCATTTTCTGTGTTTTCTTTACTTGGAGCCGGTTTAGCCATTTACAAAGAAAGCAGATATTGATAAATAAATATAAACAGTATATCCTACTTATCAAATTTGTGCATTTCATTTAATTTAGGTAAGTGGGGTGCCTGGAAATTTTGCAGGCAAGGTTTGCTTTATGACACCTTTAAGCAGCATATAAATTAGAAAGGATTGCTGGTCATTTGTATTTATTTACTTATCAATTTAATGAAGTGTCTAGTTTGGGGTGATGTCACAGTGATTCCTGAAAATACAGAGTTGGAAGCTCTATGTATGTTGATATCTTAGCATCATTATATTTTATGCTGCAAAAGTGTGAGAGTATATGTAATATATGAATTATAATAATTACTCAGGACGATGTAATTATAACATCAAAAAAGAATGTGAAAGTTGAAAATTTGCTGTTTACCCTGTTTTGGAGTGCACTGTGGCTAGCCTTTCTTAATTATTTTTTCTTTTATCACTAATAAAACTTCAAACATTCAACAGGTTTAAAAGCAAAATTAAATGAAACACTCATACAAAAAGAAATCTCATAGTTACATAGTTATACATTTTATATTAACTATGTATACATAGTTATACATTTTAATTCTATTTCTGACCCATTTTTAATGCTTAAAAACTTGATTCTAGAGTTTAACAGACTGACATAAATGAGGCTTCTGGTGTCTGTGATGTGGTCTTATGAATTTTCGAGAGAACCAGTACAAAATATTCCTAATTCTTCTCTATTATTCATGTGACTTGTCAGATACTGAATCATTCCCAATGCATTATGCAATTCGAATTCCAGTGCTCTGCTCTTGATCTCATTAATCTTGCTTGTTTGAGTACTATGGACATTAGGGAAGCTTACATTTAGATCTTAGAACTGATGAAAGAAGCTGCAGAGTTTGGAGAAATATCTAAAAATAATTCAGGATTAAGTGATGAAAAAATAAAATGTAAAATATTCAATATTTTACAATACTCTGATTTAAAATGGAAGTCTCAAAAAGCAGTTGTTGACCCATCTTATCCCTATTTTTCCACTAAATAATTTGTAAAAAATCAGAAACTGAATTTTCATGCTATCATCAACATGGATTTGAAGTTAAGAATATTCTAATGCCAGGGTATTCTAATACTAGATTTTATACATTTTCTGTTTCTAAAAATGACCTCTGGTTTTATATAATCAGAAATAGTGGAAATCAGTCCTTCTGGCAGTGATTTAAAGGTCCTCCTTTGTTCCTACTGTTTCACCCCTGGCTCAGAACATCCCCTAGACTAATAACCATTAGGCAACTGCTCCCAAGACTAACAGAGGTCCATCCTAAAGCAGCGAACACTGTCTCCTACTTCCTCCAAGGCCATAGGTGATTTCTGACTGGGAAGAGAAAGACGTGGTCCATTCAGACTCACAGAAATCCAAGCAGAAAGCCAGGGGGTTGCTTTGGGAAGTGCTGTTGTCTGTTTAGCAATTAATGCATAAATGCAGGTTAGGATCAGGCAAAGAATTCACCTCAGGCCAGCAGGACCACAGCAGACAAAAGATGCTAAACCCAGGGAATCAGCAGTTGAGCACAATTTCTCTAGGATGAGGAATAGGCCAGAAGCCATGAGATTGTTTAAAGGCTAAGCCTGGAAAGACATTCTTTATTATAGGATACATTTTTGAAATTCATCATATAAAAATTGCTGCACAACAAGAAAAAGTATTTATCATTTTAAGGATTCAAATGAGCAAACATTTGAGTCAAAGAGCTACAAGAAACAAAATATTAATTTAGAATATCGTTGGGTGGGTCTTATTGACAAAAACAGATTGTGTCTCACCTCCTAGGCTCTGTATCTGCAGTGACATTTCTGACTCTTTTATAGATGTATAGTCAAGACTATTTTTCTCAATGGATGGGGACTAAATAGATGTCGCTATATGAAAAAGCAAAACAAAAATAACTCTAAAAAACTCTTGCCCTGGAAATCCACTTTTTCTGTTCATCAGAAATAATGATAATTAGGCTGGGCATAGTGGCCTACTCCTGTAATCCCAGAGGCTTGGGAGGCTAAGGCAGGAGGATTATGATTTCAAAGCCAGCCTCAGGAACTTAGCGAGGCCGTAAGCAACGTAGCAAGAACTTGTCTCTAAATAATTTTTTTTTTTTTTAAAAAGGTCTGGGGATGTGGCTCAGTGGTTAAACACCCCTGAGTTAATCAAAAAGAAATGATTAATCAAAAAGAAAGAAAGAAAGACAGAAAGAAAGAAAGAAAGAAAGAAAGAAAGAAAGAAAGAAAGAAAGAAAGAAAGAAAATTAAAGCACAACAGCAAAGCTCCTATGTACAATGATGCAATAGGAAAATCAACTTTCACAGTGGGAATGACTAGAAAATTTGGACACTTTTATTATAATTATTATTAATTCTGATTGAAGATACCGAATAGCTAACAAAGCAGGAACATGATTAATGAAAAGAAAGGAACTAAATAAACGAATCCAGTCCTTGGAGACAGTTTCTCCTAAGGGTAGCCACCACTTCAGGAATGAGTAAGTGAGAAGAGCTGAGTAGGACTTCTGACCAACTTGTAAACTGTAGAGACAAAAGTGGAAGTCTAGGGGCTATGGAGGTTAGGGACTTGGCACTCTGTGCTAGAACCCTGAAAACCACACCCTGGAGTTAGGCTACTTTGGATATAGACCAGCTGTCCCAGGGACTGACACCAGCCACAAGTCACTTCAGTCACTCCTAGTTTTAGAGTTGCGTTCATCCAAGATTGCTAGTGCCATGAGATGTCTGCCAAAAACAAATGTAAAAATACATTCATTGACTGACATGTTTCAAATGGAACTTATCGAGGTACAATTTAGGTCCAGTTAAATTTTCCTATTTTTGCATACAATGCTATGAATTTTAACAAGTGCATACAGTCTTATAACTGGCATCATGACAAATAATTATTTTTTCTTCTTTTATATTTTGGTGCTAGGGATTGAACTCAAGTCCTCACCCCATGCTAAGTAGGCACTTTACCACGGTGCCCACCACTGCATTACACCCCCAGCCCCTGGAATGTTTCTATCACCTCAAAACATCCTCTCATATCCATTTGTGATCAGTCACCTTCCCCCACATCTTGCCCATGGAAATTTTTGTCGATATGATTTTGTCTTTCCAAAGTTGCAATATAAATTGCAACTCAAAAGGCAAAATTCAGACTCAAAAGGCAATATACTGCAGAGTTTCACTTAGCAAACTGCATTTTAAATTTCTCTTTGTATTTGCATAAGTCAATCATTTTTTCACTTTATTTCTAAGTAATGTTGTATTGAGGATATATAATCATTTATCATTCATCAATTCATGGACATTTAAATAATCTCCAGTTTTTGATCCTTTAAAATAAAGCTGATCCATACATTTGGGTATAGATTTTTGTGTATTTTTATTTCTCCTGAATATGTTTTTTTCTCCAAGGGTTCATTATGTTGGAAGCTTGGTGATATGGGAGGTAGTGGGACCTTTAAGAGATGGGGCCCAGTGGGAGGTCCTTAGGTTGCTGGTGATGTGCTACTGAAAAGGGTTAAGCTAGTTCTTGTGGGACTCTTCCTCTTGCATGTATTATTATTGTGTTCCTGGCTATAGTAAGGCCATCTCGCATGAGCTGATATAGTTAAGGGAACCTTGTCAGGGCAACGTTATGCTGCTTGAACTTGCAGTCTCCAAAACACCTAGTTAAATAAACCTCTTTTCTTTATAATATCCAGCCTCAGTAATTTTGTCATAATAATGAAAAATGAACTAATATAGTGGCTGCACCATTTTGCATTCCTGTCAACAATCTATGAAAGTTCCATTGCTTAATGTACTGGCTAACATTTGGTATAGCCAGGTTTCTTTCTCTTTCCCTCTGTCTCTCCCTTCCATCCTTCCATCCTTCCTTTCTTTCTTTGAATTATAAAAAGAAAAAGCAAAATAGCTGTTCTAAATGTGCAGTGGTATATTTTTGCAGTTTTAATTTTCAATTTCCATATTGAATTTCTTTTCATGTGCTTATTTTTTATGCTTATTTTTTGTGCTTCTTAGATGTTCAAGTTTGGAAACTATATTTTAAATGTTATTGTTTGTGTTTATTCTTCTATTTTCTTCTAAGTTTGTCATATATTCTGGATAGAAGTTTTATAAGATTTGTGTTTTGCAATTGTTTTATCATATTTATGGTTTATCTTTTCATTATCTTTTTAGTGTCAAAAGTAGAAGATTTTAATTTTAATGAAATCCTATTTAGCACTTTACTTTCTTGTAGTTCATGTTTTCTGTATCCTAAAAATCTTCATCTTCCAATGTCACAATTTTTTTAGTATGCTTTTTTCCAAAATGTTCCATTTTTAAGTTTTTAATTTATGTCTGATTATTCAAATTAATTTTTATTTATAATGTGAAGTATGAGTTGAGCTCCACTTATTTACATGTGATTATATAATTATTCCAACATTTATTGAAAACATTAATTTCTTCATTGAATTGCCTTGGCACCTTTGTTGAAAATCAACTTACCATATATATGTGGATCTATTTTTGGACTGTTTGGTCCGTTCCATTGAGCTACGTATTTGTTCTTTTTCTTTACCTGTGTTAATTCTTGTAGATTTATTGAAGGCCTTACAATCATATTCAATGAGTCCATCAACTTTGAAGGTACTTTTTCAATTCTGGGGAGCTATTTTAGCTTCTTTGTTTTTTTCACATAAGCTTTAGAATCAGCTTCTTGATGAATTTTCTCTCTCTCTCTCTCTCTCTCTCACACACACACACACACACACACACACAGGAAAAGTCTTTTTGGTATATTAACTGGGAAAACATCAAATCAAATCATTTTGAAGAAAATGAACTTAACAATATTGACTCCTCCAATCTGAACATTACTCCAATCTGTGAGCATCCAAATCTTGTACATATTTTATGAGATTTACCACAAAGTATTTCATACTTTGGTGTTAAGTCACTGTTTTATTTAATTTCAGTTTCTAATTTTCCTTGCTAGTATATTGAAAAAAATTGATTTTTGTATATTGATTTTGCCCCCAATGATCTTGCTAAACTCAACCATTAATTCTAGTAACTGTTTTATAGATTCTCTAGAATTTTTAATGCTCACCATCATGCCATTTGTAAGTAAACAGTATTCTCTTTTTCCAAGCTCAATGCCTTTTATTTATTTATTTATTTTTTGCTTACTGCAATAGTGAGGACCTGCAGTGAACGACATTGGAAAAAATACATATTATTGCCTCGTCCTCATTTTAAGAGTAAATATGAAATTACCTGAAGGTTGTTGTTTGTTTCCTATAAATGTCTATCTAGTTGAAGATGCTTTTTCAATTCCTATCTTATTAAGAGACTTTTAAAAAGTCATTAACACATTTTGAATTTTATCAAGTGCTTTTTGTGCTTCTACTGAGAAGATCATGTGCTTTTTATGTTTAGCTTCTTGATATGGTAAAATGCATTGATTATTTTTTAATGTTAATCCACTTTGCATATATCGAATAAATCATATTTGGTCCTGATCCTGATATATTACCCTCTCTATATTGTGGGGTTTAATTTTCCAATATTTTCTCAGAAATCAATTTGTAACAATAATTGTTCATATATAAGGTCAATATTCAATAAAAAATAACTATACCCACAAAAATATAATTCGATAATTTAAAAAATCTATACATAGAATATTCAACATACATAAAAGAAAAGATTTGGAATTTTGAATGAGAGCCCAGCAACACAGCTCCTGGTAGGTCTGTGTCATTTCTTCTAGTAACTCTTCATTCTATAGGTGTTTTGTGTTAACTTATTAACATTACCTTAACATAGACAGGACTGGACTGATTATGTGGAAATGAAACTAGTAAATACTGGTTTTTTTTTATTTAATTATTTTATTTAAATGCATTTCAAGTCATAGTACATATACAGAGCTCAGTTTTTCCAATTCTCTGGTTTCAAATCAGATAGAGTCACATTATTTGTGTCTTCATACCTGCACCAGGGGCAATAATGACCCTCTCAATCAACCATCATTACTATACGCATTACCCTTTCTTTCCTCCCACCTCCC
>PVHX01007793.1:0-88384 GCA_004024805.1 Geosciurus inauris | reverse complement strand
CCTCCTGCTTCACTCTTCTTGCTCAGGATAGCTTTGGCTATTCTGGGTCTCTTATTTTTCCAAATGAATTTCATGATTGCCTTTTCTATTTTTGTAAGAAAGGACTTTGGGATTTTAATTGGGATTGCATTGAATCTGTATAGCACTTTGGGTAGTATGGCCATTTTAATAATATTGATTCTGCCTATCCAGGAACATGAGAGGTCTTTCCATCTTCTAAGATCTTCTTCAATTTCTTTCTTTAGTGTCTTGTAATTTTCATTGTAGAGGTCTTTCACCACTCTTGTTAGATTGATTCCCAAATATTTTATTTTTTTGGAGGCTATTGTGAATGGAGTAGTTTTTCTAATTTCTCTTTCAGAGGACTCATTGCTGATGTAAAGAAATGCATCTGATTTATGGATATTTATTTTATATCCTGCACCTTTGCTGAATTCATTTATCAGTTCTAGAAGTTTTCTGGTGGAACTTTTTGGATCCTCTAAGTATAGAATCATGTCGTCTGCAAATAATGATAGTTTGAGTTCTTCTTTTCCTATTCATATCCCTTTAATTTCCTTCATCTGTCTGATTGCTCTGGCTAGAGTTGCAAGGACTATATTGAATAAGAGTGGTGAGAGAGGGCATCCCAGTCTTGTTCCAGTTTTTAGAGGGAATACTTCCAGTTTATCTTGATTTAGGATGATGTTGGCCTTGGGCTTAGCATATATTGCTTTAACAATGTTGAGGTATGTTCCTACTATCCCTAGTTTCTCTAGTGTTTTGAACATGAAAGGGTGCTGTGTTTTGTCGAATGCTTTCTCTGCGTCAATTGATAGAATCATGTGATTCTTATCTTCAAGTCTATTGATGTGATGGATTACGTGTATTGATTTCCATATGTGAACCAACCTTGCATCCCTGGAATGAACCCCACTTGATCATGGTGCACTATTTTTTTAATATGCTTTTGTATGTGATTTGCCAAAATTTTATTGAGAATTTTTGCATATATATTCATCAGGGATATTAGTCTGAAATTTTCCTTTTTTGACGTGTCTCTGTCTGGTTTTGGAATCAAGGTGCTACTAGCCTCATAGAATGAGTTTGGAAGGGTTCCTTCTCTTTGTATTTTGTGGAATAATTTGAGGAGTATTGGAGTTAGTTCTTCTTTGTAGGTCTTGTAGAACTCGGCTGAGAATCCATCTGGTCCAGGGCTTTTCTTGGTTGGAAGGCTCTTGATGGCCTCTTCTATTTCTTTGCATATAATTGATCTGTTTAAGTCATGAATGTCCTCCTGGTTCAGTTTGGGTAGGTCATATGTGTCTAGAAATTTGTCAGTGTCTTCAGGGTTTTCCAGATCTGGGCCCTCTGCAGCTCCTGCCAGTCCTCAGGAACTCTGGAGCGGAACTGGGGCAGGCCCAGGCCGCCCTTGGGCTGAGCTGTTACTGCTGGCATCTCTGGAGCGTCTCCTACCCTGAATTTGTGCTCCCCGGTGGCTAGCAGCTGGGGCTGTGGGTCCACAAGAGCCACTGCTGTGGGCCCTGTGTGGTTGGGTGGGCGCTGGAGCCAGGTATCTCGTGTAGAAGCTGTCCCCGCCCAGGGCGAGCCCTGGGCTGGGGCTCCGAGCGTCCCGCAGCTGCTCTCCACCGCCGCTGCTGAAGTCACGCTGTGGCAATGGCTGCTGTCTGGTGGCCCTGCTTACACGCGCAAGTGAAATTTGCGGGGTAGCTGTAGGGTGATGCCCAAAAGCTGGCTGGGAGATGGTATTACCACATTTTCAATCTTCAGTTCTGGTGAGACTGACCGCTGCGTCCATCTAAGCTGCCATCTTGCCAACACCTCCCTATTTCTTTTTTCTTGCCTTATCACAAAGGTTAGAACTAGCAGTGTTGTGTTTAATAAGACTGAGTGTAGACATCATTGCCTTGTTCCCAATGTTCCCAATCTTAGAGGGAAAACATTCAGTTCTTCATCACTAAACACAGTGCTAGCTGTATGATTTTGTACATGTTCTTTGAGTTTGAGGAAATTCCCATCTATTCATAGTGTATTGAAAATCTGTTGTTATTAACAGAAATTGAATTTTATTATTTTTTTTCCTACCTCTGTTGATTTTACCAATGATGCTGAAATGGTGGAGTACATTTATTCTCCTTTTTTTTTTCTTTTCTTCCTAGTGCTAGGTATTGAAACCTAAACCTCATGCATGCTAAGCACATTCTATTTCACTTAGCTATATCCCCTAGACAATTCATTTTCAAATATTTTATTAGCCTTGAATAACTGGAATAAATCTCACTTGATCATAGCCTGGTGTTTTTCTTACACATTATTGAATTAATTGCTAAAATTTTGAATACTTTTACAACTAAATTCATGACAGATATAGGTCTGTGGTTTTCTTTTTGTGCTGTCTTTGCCTGATTTGGAACCAGGGTAACACATCACAAAATGAGTTAGAAAGTGTGCCCTCCTCTTCTATTTTCTGCAAGAGATTACAAAATAATTGATAATAATTCTTCTATGACAATTTGATAAAATTCTCCATTAGAACCATCTAAACCTAGATATTTATTTTTCAGTAGCTATTTAATCATAAATTCAATGTTTAAAAAGCTATTAGTTTAATGTAACTAGTTAAGTTATTCATTTAACCTTCACCGAGTTTTGGTAACTTGTGGGTTTTGAACAATGGATCCATTTCTCCTCCTCCTCCTCCTCCTCCTCCTCCTCCTCTTCCTCCTCTTCCTTCTTCTTCTGTTTAAACTTTGGACTGAATTGAGGGTTCTCTGTCCTGGAGATACAGCTTCAGCTCTTTTGATTTTATTTATTTTGAGACAGGGTCCCAATAATTGCTGAAGTTGGCCTTGAATTTGCAATTCTCCTGTCTTAGCCTTCCAAAATGCTGAGATTACAGATGTGTTCCACCATGCCCAGTATCAAGCCAATTGTATTGTACTGTATTGGATTGTACTGGGTTGGATTGTATTGGGGATTGAACCCAGGGGTGCTTTACCACTGAGCCACATCACCAGACCTTTTTTTTTTATTTTGAGACAGGATCTCACTAAGTGTTTAGGGTCTCACTAAATTGCTAAGGCCAACCTCAAACTTAGGATCCTCCCACTTTAGCCTCCCGAATCTCTGGGATTATAGACATGTGCCACCACACTCACCTTGATCCATTTCTTCCAAGATTCTCATCTCTAAGCACAAATTTGTTCATAATATTCCACCATTATTATTTTAGTAGCTACAGGATCTGTATCAGATTGTGAAATCTGATTCATTTCTGATATTGGCAAATTGAGTATTTTCACCCTTTCTTTTCTTAGTCAATATTGCTACACTTACCAATTTCATTGATTTCTTTTGAATAACTAGCTTTTATCTTTCATTATTTTCCTGTATCGTTTTTCAGTTTCCAGTTTCTTCTTTTCAGTGTCTTCTCTTTCTTATTTCATTCCTCTGTTTGCTTTGGGTTTGTTTTGCTCTTCTTTTTCTAGTTCCTTGGGGTGGGAATTTAGGTTTTTGACTTGAGATCTTGTCTCTTTTCTAATATAAGTATTTAGTGTTATAAATTTCCCTCTCAACATTGTATCCTAAAAATATTGATATGTTCTTTTTCTTTTTTCATTTTTAATTCAGTTGTGGGTTTTTTTTTCCTTTGATCCATACATTATATACAACAATGTTATTTAATTTCCAAGTGTTTGGAGATTTCCTCTCATCTTTTTGTTATTATTTTTTAGTTTTATTCCATTATGGCCCAAAAACATAATCTCTGCAATTCCAATTCTTTTAAATTTTTTCAACTTTATTTTATGAACCAGAACATTGCCTATCTCAGTGAATGTTCTGTCAGTACTTGAAAAGACTGTATATTCTGTTGTTGTTGGGTGAGGTATTCTGCGGTGACAATTAGATTCTATTGTTCAATGATATTGTTCAGTCCTTCTGTATCCTTGCTGATCTTCCATCGTCTACTGATGCCTGGGAATGAGGTGGTAAAAATCTCAATTATCCCAGTCCCACTCCCCACCAGTACTTTCCTTTCTGGATTTAGGCACTTAAAGTGTTCAAAATACAGGAGCCACTATCTTAAGGATTATTAGCATTTTGAGCCAAGGTCCTGACCACTGATGAACTATGGTCACAATCCAACTTGTGGGATGTGCTGGAGTAAGATGCCAGAAAAGACAGAGACACATCAAAGAAAGAAAATTTTAGAACAAAGAGAAAAATTCAAAGAATTGACAAAACAAAAATCTGGTTCTTTGAAAAAATAAAATTGATAAATCCTTAGCTACCCTAATGAAAAGAAGAGAGAAAACTCAAATTACTAAAATTTGAGATGTAAAAGGAAATAATCATAACAGACACTATTGAAACACAGAAGATAATTAGAAACTATTTTGAAACATTATACTCCAGTAAAATAGAAAATCACAAAGACACAGACAAATTTCTAGAGGTGTATGATCTGCCCAAACTGAATCAGGAGGATAGACACAACTTAAACAGATCAATTTCAAGGAAATAGAACACACCATCAAAAGCTTACCAACCAAGAAGGGCCCAGGACTAGAAGGATTCTCAGACAAGTTCTACCAGATCTTCAAAGAAGAATTAATACCAATACTCCTCAAATTATTCCATGAAATAGAAATGGACAGAACCATTCCACACTCATTCTATGAGGCTAGTATCACCCTGATTCCAGAACCAGACAAAAACACATCAAAGAAAGAAAACTTTGACATTTGAACATTGACACAAAAATTCTCAACAAAATCCTGGCAAATTGCATACAAAAACACATTTAAAAGATAGTGCACCACGATCAAGTGGTTTTCATGCCAGGTGTGCAAGGTTGGTTCTACATACGCAAATCAATAAATGCAATTCATCACATCAATAGACTTAAAGACAAAAATCATATTATCTCTATAGATGCTGAGAAAGCATTTGACAAAATACAGCATCTTCTCATGTTCAAAACACTAGAAAAACAAGGGATAGTAGGAACATACCTCAACATTGTAAAAGCTATCTCTGTAAAACCAAAGGCCAACATTATCATAAATGGAGAAAAATTGGAAGCATTCCTTCTAAAAACGAGAACAAGACAGGGATGCCCTCTTTCACTACTTCTATTCAACATAGTTCTTGAAACTCTAACAAGAGCAATTAAACAGATAAAAGAAATTAAAGGCATACAAATAGGAAAAGAAGAAGTTAAACTATCATTATTTGCCAATGATATGATTCTTCACTTAGAGGATCCAAAAAATTCCACCAGAAAACTTCTAGAATTAATAAATGAATTCAGCAAAGTAGCAAGATATAAAATCAATACCCATAAATGAAATGCATCTCTATACATCAGTGATGAATCCTCTGGAAGAGAAATTAGGAAAACTACTCCATTCACAATAGCCTCAAAAAAGAAAATAAAATATTTGAGAATCAATCTAACAAGAGAGGCGAAAGTCATCTACAATGAAAACTACAGAACAACTAAAGAAAGACATTGAAGAAGACTTCATAAAATGGAAAGATCTCCCATGCTCTTGGACAGGCAGAATCAATATTGTCAAAATGGGGGCTGGGGTTATGGCGCAGTGGTAGCGTGCTCGCCTAGCACGTGTGAGGCACTGGGTTTGATCCTCAGCACCACATAAAAAAATAAAATAAAGATATTCTGTCCACCTACAACTAAAAATAAATTTTTAAAAAAATATTGTCAAAATGGCCATACTACCCAAAGTGCTATAAAGATTTAATGCAATTCCAATTAAAATCCTAAAATCATTTCTTATAGAAATAGAAAAAGCTATCATGAAACTCATTTGGAAAAATAAGAGACTCAGAATAGCGAAAGCAATCCTTAGCAAGAAGAATGAAGCAGGAGGCATCACAATACCAGACCTTAAACTATATTACAAAGCTATAATAACAAAAATAGCATGGTATTGGCACCACGATAGATATGTAGACCAATGGCATAGAATAGAAAACACAGAGACAAACCCACATAAATACAGTTATCTCATACTAGACAAAGATGCCAAAAACATACATGATGAGAAAAGATATCCTCATCAACAAATGGTGCTGGGAAAACTGGAAATCCATATGCAGCAAAATGAAACTGAACCCCTATCTCTCATCATACACAAAACTCAACACAAAGTGGATCAAGAACCTAGGAATTAGACCAGAGACCCTATGCCTAATAGAAGAAAAAGCAGGCCCAAATCTTCATCATGTCAGATTAGGCCCCAACTTCCTTAACAAGACTCCTACAGCACAAGAAATAAAATCAAGAATCACTACATAGAGCCCAGCACAATGACACATGCCTGTAATCTCAGCTGAAACAGAGGCTGTTTGGAGGCTGAAACAGAAGAATCATGAGTTCAAAGTCAGCCTCAGCAACGGCAAGGTACTAAGCAACTCAGTGAGACCCTGTCTCTAAATAAAACACAAAATAGAGCTGAGGATGTGGCTCAGTGGTCGAGTATCCCTAAGTTGAATCCCTGCTACCAAGAACAAAAAACAAAAAACAAAAAGAATCACTAAATGGGATAGATTCAAACTAAAAGGCTTCTTCTCAGCAAAATAAACAATAAATGAGGTGAAGAGAGAGCCTACATTTTGGGAGAAAATTTCTGCCACATGCACATCAGATAGAGCACTGATCTCCAGGATATGTAAAGAACTAAAAAAACTCAACACCAAAAAACAAACAACCCAATCAATAAATGGGCTGAGGAGCTGAATAGAAACCTCTCAGAAGAAGATATACAATCAATCAACAAATATATGAAAAAATGTTCATATATTTGTTGAATCATCTCTAGCCATTAGAGAAATACAAATCAAAACTACTCTAAGATTTCATCTCACGCCAGTCAGAATGGCAGTTATCAAAAATACAAGCAACAACAAGTGTTGGCAAGGATGTGGGGGAAAGGCACACTCATACATTGCTGGTGGGACTGCAAATTGGTACAACCAACCAGGAAAGCAGTATGGAGATTCCTTAGAAAACTGGGAACCACCATTTGACCCAGCTATCCTACTCCTCAGTCTATACCCTAAAGACTTAAAAACAACATACTACAGGGGCTGGGGCTGGGACTCAGTGGTAGAGCACTTGCCTTGCATGAGTGAGTCAATGGGTTTGATCCTCAGCACCACATAAAAATAAATATTTTTTTTAAAAAAACCAGCATACTACACTAATGCAGCCACTTCAATGTTTATAGCAGTGCAATTCACAATAGCTAAACTGTGGAAGCAACCTAGACGCCCCTCAATAGATGAATGGATAAAGAAACTGTGGTATATATACATAATGGAATATTACTAAGCATTAAAAGAAGATAAAATTATGGCATCTGCAGGTAAATGGATGGAGTAAGAGAATATCATGCTAAGCGAAGTAAGCCCATCACAAAAAACCAAAGGCCAAATGTTCTCTCTGATTAGTGGATGCTCATTCATAATGGAGGAACAGGAAGAATGAAGGACTTTGGGAAAAGGGGAGGGAGGAGAGGGGAGGGGGCATAGGGGCAGAAAAGATGGTGGAATGAGATGGACATCATTACCCTAGGTGCGTGTATGACTGCACATATGGTGCAACACTACATCGTGTACAACCAGAGAAATGAAAAGTTGTGCTGCATTTGTGTACAATGAATCAAAATGCATTCTGCTGTTATGTATAACTAATTAGAATAAATAAATTAATTTTAAAAAGAAAAGAAAAAGATGCCAAAAGAGATGCAACCACATATCAAATGAGTCAATCAGGCAAAACCAAATTAGTTCCAGCCAGTAAGCTGGGCGAGGGCAGGAGCCACATGGATTAGCCAACAGTTAGGGTCTTAACCAACAACTGTAATAAGGAACCAGTCAAGAAGCTCAAGAAACATCACAATACAGGAGCTCAGGACGGCATGTGAGAGTCCCGTTTGATTTCACCTAAGCCTTCATGGCCTAAGATTCCTATGATAGGGTCAAGCAGCCCTTCCTGGCCATACAGTTCATCCAAAAGGTATCCATAACTTCTAATGTAACCCAAAGAAATTCATTGCTACTGGGACAATTCCATGACCAGCAATGGAACAGTGCAGAATATATTTAGAGGTATGTATATATTTCAAATATTCTAAAATCTCTCTATAGGGAGGCTGGGGTATAGCTCTGTGGCAGAGCACTGGGTTCATCCTTAGCATATCAAAAATAGATAGATAGATGATAGATAGATAGATAGATAGACAGACAGATAGATAGATAGATAGATAAAATTCTAGGTGAGTCTCACTTCATTAGCCCCTGTCAAGAGCTTAAATACTTTTTTGAAGGATCCTTAGGCAAGGTAATGTTCAGGGATAGAATCAGAAGAAAAAGTGACTTAAGGAAAAAGGATAAAACCTTCTACAACTTCAACTGATAAAGAAAATATCAAATGACCCACAAACCACTTCTCCCAGACTTTTAAGAGACAGAAGACTGTCAGGTTGATGCACCCTCACGTTTTACCCACCGCTTCATTACCTTAGTCATCATTGTCACGATGACAATGACAGTATTCTTAAACATATTTGCCATGTTGCAAACGTATTTGCCAATGACCTGCCCTCTGATACCAACATTCCAACCTACAGGACAAGAAATCCAGCATAAGACCCTGGCCCTTTCCTACAAGTCTGGGGTTCACCCTCAAATGCACAAAGGTATTCTGCCCAAAGTCTGGCTCAGAGGCACCCTTGAAGTTGTGCACTGGACATGAAAGCAGAGGCGTTTGTTAGGTGCTGAGTGCTCTGAGCTTCTGCCCAGAAACGAGACAACAGCTTTATGGACCTCACAACCATCCCCAAGTCCGGCCCTTCCCAGCCTCACACTGCACCACTCATGACTCTATCCCAGGCCAGGAGAAAATTGCTGGCCTCACAAGTTTTTGCTCTCTGAGGTCTCCAAATTCCCTACAATAAGGCTTATGGGCCATGAAAGAAATTCAAAGACACCTTCTCAATCCTTCACATTCCACTGTTGCCATTCTAATATGTGTCCAGAAAAAGATGAAACAGAATGCCCCCGTAGGAGATTACTGATTTATTTTATCACCTATTTTAAATGAGGCACAAAATCTACACTAAAATAAAGTGGAACCAGGGCATTTGCAAAAAGCACGGATCCCACAGTAAATGAAAGCCGAAGTATACTGAATTGGATAACCAGCTCATCAAACCAAGACAGTGTGTGGTGATAATGTGCTGCTACAATTCAGAACTGGGCCCCAACAATAAAGCCGGGACTGTAATTACTATAATGACCTCCCACTGCTATTGTGTCTTTAATTAAGTCTTTATCAGTAGGCATTTGCCACTTAAACCTAACTCACTGTAACTACGGCAGCGTATCATCTACATTTTCACAAAGAATTACGGAATCATATTTCTGTCACAAAGATGAAAGGGAATATTTTAGTTCAAGTGCCATTTGCAGACAAGCTGCAGAAAGGAAAATCAAGCTGTCCTTTCACGGCACTTTCTGACAAGTGAAACTCAACTGAGAGATGCCGAGGGGTTTTGTGTATGTGTGTTTTGGCTTCACCCAGTTTCTTTTTACCACAACTCCACTTGCTTTCTACATAAACTATGGGGAAAGAATAACACCAAATTAAGAACACACTGGATTACAGAAAATTTTTTGACGTGGAAAGGCGCTGAGACTCTACATAGAGCCCAGAGATGCTGCAGGAGATGCTCCAAGTCACACATTATGGTGACCCACCGGGCCAGGCCTACAATTCGCGCCTCACAACTGCGTGCTCTTCCCACTTCACTGAGCAGCCTGCCTTGGAGCTGGGAAAGCCCATCTCACCCAGGGAGGTGCGCTAGGAGTACCCTGGGCCTGAGAGACTGTGCTTCAAGTTCACGTTTCCAGCCATAGTCACTTTCTTAAATTAGCGTTGAAGCGAGCACTCAAGTGGTGGTATGGCAGAGCCCAGCTCTGGGCAGACCTGCTCAAGGATGCTAGCCAGGAGCCTCTCCCTGCAGCTCTGCCCCTTGGAGAGGAAACTATGAGCATATACTCTGGTCTTCACTTCTCAAAGATCACTCCATCAGCTTGGGATCCAAGGAAAGTCCCCACCTCACCCTCAAACCCCTGTGGCCAACGCATCTGACCAGCATCAGCTTCTATCAAGTGGCCAGGCCAGGCATCTTCATCTGTGCTTCTATATATACATCACCTGGTTTAAAACCAGCTCCTCCAAAGGGCATAAATCCTTTCAAAACAGGAAGGGTGTGTGCATAGCGCTAAGAGGGCAGTGGCCGCCCTGGAGGAGACCTGGGGTCTGAGTGGCACAGGATCCCAAGCCATCCCTGGGGTCTGCAGCAGGAGTCCAGGATCCCAAGTGGCCTTTCAGCTCTGCTTTACCCAAGGGAGTTGCAGTTCCAGAAAAGCAGCAATTTCTACTTATCTCAGACTCCGACTCCCGCTGGGAAGCCTGATGCTGCCACCAATTTCCACCTCTTTTCAGAGTCATCTTTGGCCACAGCTACTCCCCACTTTCCTTTTTGATCTAATTTCATTTTTAACAACAAAAAAGGCTTTCTCTGGACACAGAAGAACTGAAAATGAGAACCAAATGGAGAGTTAGGGAGGAAGCACACGTCCCAGGAGGGGGTTGGGGTGGGAAATACTATTCAATTTTCTCTGGCATATTTGCACCCACTGGGGAACGGCTCAGATTTTCCCACCTTGGCAGCAACACCTGCTGGGAAGGTATGACCCCACTCAGGTGTGGCCGCTGCCGCTGACTGGCTTCTACTGCTGCACTGTCGCCACCAGCAAAGCAGCCAAGCCTGCAACACCCCACAAAAGAGTCCACATGTGGAGAAGAAATCCAAATTGTCTTTGGCCCTGAATTCAGCAGCAATTTTAAAATACTTAATGGTTTCTTATTTCCACCTCTTGAAAAACAATGTAGCTCTCCAGCCTGGAACTTACGCACTTCTGACACATCGGTGAGACCCGGAAGCTGGTCTTGGAATGCTCACAGGTGTGGCACTGTCCATCCACTTGTGTTTGTTCTATGAAGGGCTCTTCTCAGTAGAGGTTTGTGTCAGTAAATTTCAACCCTGTCACTGGCTGCCTGCTGGCACCTCTTTGCTCTGGGTCTCCCTCCTAGGCTTGCCTTTGAACCAGGATTGCTGCCTTTGTGGAAGGTCCTTTCCCAGGACCTGTACACAGTAGGGAACCATCTTGATTTGGGCAGAGTTCTGAGCTCAGTGGATTTGCCTTTAAGAGGATCCCTGCCTCCCTACTCGGCAGGACTTACCACACCCAGGCTCCCAGCCCTCCTCCATGGAGTCTGCTCCCCTCACAGAGAGCTTAGGCTGAGGATTGTCTCTGCTAATGCTCTCAGCTGCTACCTTTCCATCTGACAAAGGACCTGGCCAAGTGATGAGAGACATAAGCCAAAATCCACTCTATACCTCATCATACAAAGGCTTGGCTTTCCTGGGACCAAATAAGACACCTCCTAGTGACTGACATGTTTCCAGGTTCTCTACCATGCCCGGCTGTCATACACATTAGGATATTTCTCTGGGTAAATGCCAAGATTCTCCCTGGAGGGTAAGAGAAATGTCAGAAGCACAGTTCCTATTCAACAACCTGAAATGATACCCCAAAATCATATTTGCTAGGAAGAATCTGTCTGAGACATTCGTTTTACCAAATGTAGAGGTAATTCCCATCCCCAAAACATGGAGCTGTGCCCAAAACACTTCGTATTTGTTGAATATTAAATGAGTGATGCATGCATAAATGAATAAATGAATTTTTCCCTAGAGAGAGAACAGATTTTCTTCTGTTCCTTCGCCTTCTTTATTCTTAAGCATCCCAATTGCTGATAGTTCCTACAGGCCATGTTTGATTTTCTTCTATATGGAAGGTGACAGGAGAAAGGCAGGGGATAACAGAGCTCATTTTCATTAGCATAAAAGAAAAACACAAATAGGAGAAATGAGATAAAGCTATGGGTACACTTAGTTTAAAACACCTGTTCTCAAAATGTCCTGGTGCCTGAGTCCCACCCTAGAGAACCTGACTTCATTGGTATGGGGTGTGATCTGGCTATTGGGATTTGTTTTGAGGTGTCCAGATGATTCAACCATGTAGTCAAGTTTGAGAAACACTGGTTTGTTACAAATGTCTGCCCTAAGGTCCAAATACTGATTAGAGGAGAACAGCAGATTTGTCACTGAGCCTTTTAGCCACAGGTTAAAAGAAGAAACACTGATGTGCCTGTATCACCAGAGTATGCTGATTTTAGTTCTTTTGGATAAATACCAAGGAGTGGGATAGCTGGGTCACATGGTCATTCCATTCCTAGTCTTTTGAAGAATCTGCACACTGCTTTCCAAAGTGATTGTATTAATTGCAGTCCCACTAATGATTTAAGAATGTACTTTTTTCCCCCACATCCTCACCAGCACTTATTATTTGTATTCTTGATGATTGCCATTCTAACTGGAGTCAGATGAAATCTCAGTGTAGTTTTGATTTGCATTTCCCTAATTGCTAAGGATGTTGAATATTTATCCATATTTGCTTCCATATATTTTTATTTCTTCTTTTCAGAAATTTCTGTTTAGTTATTTCGCCCATTTATTGACTAGGTTATTTGGTTTTGGTTTTTTGTTTGTTTGGTTGGTTGGTTTTGGTGTTAAGTTTTTTGAGTTCTTTATATATTCTGGATATTAATTACCTGTCAGAGGAGTAACTGGCAAAGATTTTCTCCCATTCTGTAGGCTCGCTCTTCAAGCTCTTGTTTCCTTTGCTGTGCATCTTTTTAATTTGATGCTGTCCCACTTATTGATTATTGGTTTTATTTCTTGAGCTTTAGGGGTCTAGTTAAAGAAGTTGGTGCCTGTGCCAATAGGCTGGAGTGTTGACCCTGTTTTCTTCTAGCTGTTGCAAGTTTCTGGTCTAATTCCTAGGTTTTTATCCATTTTGAGTAAATTGTTTTTGTGCAACTATCTACAATAACCAAGTTATGGAACCAATCCAGATGCCCATCCATAGATGAATGGATTAAGAAAATGGTGTATATGTACACAGTGGAGTTCTACTCAGCTATAAATAAATTATGACATTTGCTGGTAAATGGATGGAAATGGAGAATATCATGGTAAGTGAAATAAGCCAGGCTTCAGAAAATCAAGGATCAAATGTTTTCTCTCATAGGAAGAAAGTAGAGCAAAATAAGGGGAAAAGGAAAGGCAGATCCCATGAAAATAGAAGGGAGATCAGTGGAGTAGAGGAAAGGGATTCATGGGAGAGGAAAAGAACAGAAAAAGAAACTACAGAATGAAATTGACCAAATTATGCCATGTACATAGGAAGGGGTCACAGTGAATTCTACCTTTATGTATATCTATAAAGCACCAATTTAAAAAAAGAAGGAAGACCAATAAAGTAAAAGAAGGAGAACAGGAGACATTATTATGTATAACTATAAGGCATTAATTAAAACATTTTTTAAAAGAAGGAAACACAGTTCATTACACAGTCCACACAATCCATAAGATAAAATCAAACCAGTTGTTGAGAAGTACAGTTTATCCTGAGGCAGATCATAAGAGATTTGTTTGGGGATCCTCATATGGAAGACATGAAACTAAGCAAGCAACAATGTCTTCAGCAGTGTCCCTGTGGTATTCAATCAGTGGGTATGTACTGAGGCCCTACTATGAGGTCAACTCTGTGTCAAAGGCCTTGGAGACAATACTAACAGACTTGAAACCTCCTGTCTAATGGCACTTAACAGATACCATGATTGAATGTCACTCTGTGCTGAGCATGTACATCCATCACCTCATTTCATCCTTAAAACAACCCAACAAGGTAGGTATTTCATACTTGGTGGCAACCAAGACTCAGAGAGGGTAGCCAACTGGCCTAATGCAGCACGTCTGGCAGGTGACAGAGCTAAGATTCAAACAAGACTGACAGAGTCTAAGTCATTGTATGTACTAACTGGAAGTAAACATGATGGTGAGCATTATAGGATTCTTTCTTAAAATATATTTTAATGTGAGATGACAGCATCATTCCAACCACCACTCGTTACATAAAAATATTTAAGAAGTCAACACCATGTGGTTCAAACTCTACCAAAATCACAACTGCATTTATTCTTTGTCCCATAAAAGGTATTCCTAGAGGCATACCAGCACGCATGGGACATAGATACAGAGGTTGTTCATTGTGACATTATTTCTAATATCAAAAGACTAGAAACAATGCAGTAGGTACTGGTTTTTTTTTAAAAAAAAAAAAAAACCTATGATGACATAACATGCAGCTGTAAAAAAAAATTAGGAGAATCTTTATGTCTGATGTTATGAATTTAAAAAAAAGCAAGACAATGTATATAGTGTAATGCCTTTTGGGTAAGAAAGGAAGGAAAATAAAAATACAAGTTTTATGCATATGTTTGCATAAAATACCAGAGGGAATGATAAGAATCTACTGATGACTGCTAAAGTAGGGAAAAGCAAGATGGGTGACAGAAGAGACAAAAAGGTTCTAAGCACATACATTTCCATATTTTTTGTCTTCAACACGTAAAAATATCACTGCTCAAGAACAGAAAATAAATGAGAAAAATAACTATGTGAGCACTTAGGTCTCTCAATCAGTAAGTGCTAGAGCTGGAATTTGAACCCAAGTCCATTTGCTCCCAAGTTCAAGTTCATGTTCTCGACACTATAGTGCTTGCTTCCCCACTCCCCCCTCCCCCGAACCCCTGCCAAATTCGGGGAAACAACCCACCTGCAGTTAGCCTGACCTGGGTGCAGTGGGCCCCGCTGCCTCTCTCAGATCTCCCCTATAGTGGCTCAGGATCTGGGGGCAAGGGGTTCAAAGCACCATCTTCTTCAGGTTTGTTTTGTTTGTCCTTTTAATCTCCCTCAAAGAATTGGACAGTAGGAACCAGTCAAGTGAGAAGCCATCTGCAAGAAGAACGTCTCACAAAGACGAGTTGAGTGAGTTTATATTTACTGCCCTGTGTAATCCAAGCATTTAGAGCTCATCTGTTTAGGGTGAGTTGTGTGCTCTAATCCCTCCCGGTAACAAATAACAATACTCGCCAAACACATTATGCCTGTCTGCCTGGTTTATGACTGTATCTTGGCTTGTATTAAAGAAAGGGCTGCTTCTGCCAGTACAAAACAAGGATGCTTTTCTACACAGGAGGGATTTCAAACAAATTCTAGAACTTTACAGCCTGTCTACTCTGATTTGGAATGGTATGTCTTCAAAAAAAAAAGATTAAAAAAATGATTTTCTACTCTCAACTTCTTTGCTCAAGTTCAAAATCATCCCAAAGCTGCCCAAGATGATATTTAGAAGAATGTCTTTGAACATCTCAGGCACAGAGGGTAGAGCTGCCTTCAGGAAATACAGGATGATCTGACGTATTTGTGTAGAATTCCCTGATCACCAACCTCTTCCCAAGGAATTGCCCTCTGCCTTACAATGGGTCTTGTCTATGCTTACCTGGTATCCCTCTTCTTTTCTTGGAAGATAAGAAAGGGATCAGTTTCCTGTCTCCTGAACCTAGGCCAGCTATGTTCACTTTGCTTCCAAAAAAATAAAGTGAACGGCCTGAGTTTTGAGGCTGGTCTAGGTCTGGATAGGAAAAAAGAATTATTTTAGGTAGAATTATTACAAAGAGGGCCCACATTGGCAATATATTGGATTTTCAATTCAAATAATGTATCATCATGGTGTGTTTGACACCAGATTATAATAATACTATTGTCAGCAGTCTTGAAGTTTCCCCACTCTGTTTCCATTCCCTCTTCTCTGTAACCTAATAATGTCTATGAAAATTCAGCTGCGACTTGGGTAGCTACATGTGCTGGGTTCATGGTGATAGAAACATGATGGGAAAGGGAATAAGGCAAACTCCTCATAGAGATCACGCTAACAAAACAGTGAAAGCTAGGAGAGTGCTGATGAGGGGCTCTGGGGACGTCAGGGAAGATTTCCTAGAGGAGGTGATATTTGAGCCAAATGTTGAAGGTTACAGAGAAGTTAGCCGAGCACTAGCTTCAAGTTCAAGGCTCTGCACTTCAAAATGCCATCAGTACTCATAGCTTTAGACTATTCCTAGTGTCAGGCAAAATTACCTGTGGTGTAAATTTACCTGCCAGTTTTTTTCAGAACCCAACTTTGTGATCATATTCATATTTTTAAAAAGCCCCTACCTCCTTTACTCACCTAACCTGGAGATATTTCGCTAAAGAAAGTTTTCCAACACACATCTATGCCCACCGCATAGACTGTGGCCTATCAAACACTTTAGGAGAATACATATAAATATACTCTAAATCACTTTTAAAATGGGACTCTATGAAGATCAACCCGCTGATGTTTATTCTTCTCCCTCACTCTCTACCTATGGTTCAAAGCTTCCACACACACCAGTCTCCCTTTAGACCTCAAAAGAGATCTGTGCCTGGAGGCAGGACCAAAACACCATGCAGGAGGGGACAAAACCTGGTGTTCAAACTGTGTTCCAGAAAAGAGCATCTGGGAGGTCTTCTCCCAATGGCTCTCCGGTGACACCCCTGTCGTATCCTCTGGTAAGTGTAGTAACCAAAGCTGATATTTCCTAACTGCCTGGCTGTGTAAACTGCTGTGCTAAACACCTTATCCACACTAGACCATGTCATTCTCAAAACAGCCCTATGAGGCAGGTCTGCCATTAACCTCATCTGAAAAACCAGCCAGTAAATAACTTGTTCAAGGGCACAATTAGCACCTGGTAGGTACAAGATTCATACCTAGGAAGTCTAGTTATTGAGCTCATGCCTGGTTACACCCTAACCTCTCCTAGGGATGAGAAGTGGAGTCTTCAGGGCCCCAGACCAGGGTTTAATCTCAGCTTCACCACTGACCTTGTTGAAGGACATGAGGCAAGTTCCCCAGCCTCTCCAGGGCTCAGCATCCTCATCTGAAAAAATGGGGTCAGTGACAGAATCCACTTTATAGAGTTAAAGGGAAATAAATGATGCTGTTCCTGCAGGGAAAACCCTTGGCATGGGTACCACGTGGCATTTTATAGATGTTCAAACATTAGCTATTTTCATCATCACATACTTGCAAGCCTGTCTATCTCCTCCCCTCCCCCAATCAATCATTAAGGGTGATGATCAAGTTCATTCGTATCTTTCTCCCCACATGCCCAAGGAGAGCTTCCCATGGAGCAGGCCCTTGGGAAATGTTTGTTGAGTGGATAGTTCAACAACACTATTTTTCTCTGCTATTTCAAATGATCAAGTAAGGGCCTCCTCTATTTTGACACACAATAGCCTCTTCTTGCTAAATTCTATTCCTTAACATTCAGAAATAAATTATCAAGTGTTTAAAGAGATCATTCTCAAATTCTTGATTTAGAAGAGTTGCATAATTTTTTTCTTCCCTATAGAAAATGAGTGAAAGTCGGCCTTCCTTCCCTCTCCCAAGGCTTCTTGGGCTCTCACTTGCATTTAAGGAAAGCCCATGTCTCACAGATGTAGACATGGGAACTTACCAAATAAACAATAACCAGGCAGGGGAGTGGACTTGGTCTTTGTAAAAGATTTATAGTTCCTTGAAGTATCAGTGATCCTTCAAATTTCACTTTCTTATAGAACAGTCCAGGAAAAAATCTAGCTGTTGTAAAAATAAGAAATAATCTCATTAAACACAGGTAATTTCTCATTTGGCACTTTAGTTGCTCTCAGAAACATCTGTGATACTGCACCCTCCTCCCCACAAACACAGCCTACGCACGTCCTCCCTCCAATGAGAGGGCACACGTTTCATGCCCTACACTCAGCACAGTTCCAGCCAATACCCTTGCCTGCCACCAAAATTATCCACCCCACTCCCTGTTGTGGAGCCCACTAGACCAATCCTGATCATCCAACAAGCATCCAGCTTAGTCAATATGTGAGTTTCCTAGGGCTGCTGTCACCAACTGGAGATTTAAAACAGCAGCACTCTATTCTCTCCAAGTCTGGAGGATCTGCTATCCAAGTGTCAGCAAGGCCACCTTCCCTTGGAGGCTCTCAAAGAATCCTGCCTTGCCTCCTCCAGCTTCTGATGGTTGTCAGCATCCTTGTCATTGTCTGGCTTATAGATGAGCCACTCCAATTTTGACCTCTCCCTCACAGGGCCTGGCTGCTTCTGTGTCCAAATATCCCTCTTCTTACTAGGACATCACACATATAGGATTTAGGGCCCACCATAATCCAGTCTGACCTCATCTTAACTTCGTTATGTCTGTAATGGCCCTATTTCCAAATAAGGTCATGTTCTTAGGTTCTAAATGAACACAAGTTTATGGAGAATACTATTTCAAGCAGATCCCCGGAAAAGAGCAGTCTGAGTAGACTCAGGAGCAACCTACAGGAGATGACTTGAAAGCTCTCAGGATGAAAAGCCCTCTCTCTATCCATTAAAGAAAAAGAAAAAGAAAAGAATGACTGTCCTTCGGCTTTAAATGCCTTTCCAGTGGCAAATAAAATAAAAGCAAAGCCTGTAGTATTCCAAACACCGTCTAGAGGGATGGCATTCATAAAGCACCATCATCTCACCCTTGAGGGGTCATCGGTCCCTTTTTAAGCATAACATCTAGCAGAAGCAAAGTTCTGATGGAATGGAGCCTGGGATCCATGACGACAAGGAAGCAGGTGACACAGAGAACCTCAGCAGCGAAGCACCAAGGGAAGATGTGGCTTCAGTGCCTACTTCCATAGCCTACCATGTGGCAGGGCCCAGTGCCACTATGAGGGGCCACAGGGAGTGCAGGTCATGCTGGCTCCAGTTCACATTTATTGAGTCCTACTCTACACCAGGGACCACGCTTGGTGGATCCGCACACTGTCTCACTCTCCCCACGGCAACACTGTGAGGAAGGACAGATTGCCTCCCCATTCACAGAGGAGCAAACCAAGACTCCAGGGACTCGGGTAGCCTCATAAAAGGCTGAGAAATAGGTTCAAACTCTGGTGCTGAAATCTTTCACCACATTACAAAAGAGAGAACAGGGCAATGGAATCCAAGGTTTCCGATCCCAATTCTGCTGGAAGCCAATCCAGCCTGAAGCTCTCTCACTGTACATTGGGGGTTGCTTTTCTTAACTTCTGGTTTTAAATTGGCAGCCGTTTTCTATTGCATTTTCAATGTGCCTCTGTGTGTATCTTGGAGAGAGGGAAAAAGAGAATATATGGGTCAATATAAGCAGACTCTTAAAAGCTTATACTTTATCATTGTAATAATCATAATATATTTTACTTTACAGCCACTCATAACTGAAGCCTCTGGGCACCCTAACAAAAATAGCTAAAAGAAAAAAAAAGAAATTATATTAAACAAAGGAAATATGACTATAAAACCCCAATAGCCAGGAAACTAAATGAACAACATAAAACCTCCAAACAACAAACCTACGATGAAACCAAGAGGGGAAAAAAACCTCTTCACAAGCTTTACCCTGAAGAATTCCACGCCGTGAGATCACATCTGTTTAAAGCACCATAATTTATCGATATGACATCAAACCAGGAGCCAGCCATTGTAAACCTTTCCCGAAGAAACTCTCAGAAAACTAACCAGGTGGTCGGTGGAGGGGGGTCTGTAGCATGTAGCTGGGGCAACAATGCCTTTAAAATTTTATGTTCAAATACATCTATGTGAAGTTCCAAATCTTAGTACTGAGAGGTAAAAATTAGTTCATTCCATGGTAAGCAGAATTTATAAACAGGGCCTTTTGCAGGGAGCGGGTACTGGAAATTGAACCCAGGGCCACTCAACCACTGAGCCACATCCCCAGCCCTTTTTTATATTTTTTTTAGGGACAGGATCTCACTGAGTTGCTTAGCGCCTTGCTAAATTGCTGAGGCTGACTATGAACTCATGATCCTCCTGCCTCATCCTCCTGAGCCACTGGGATTACAGGTGTGCATCACTGTACCTGGCTCAGGATGCTTTATTTTTTAACAACAATTTCTTTGTCTGAGATAGTTCATCCATGAGCACTCACTGATGGCTTCTCAAACTGCGCTAAATCGACCATTTTCAAGGATAAATCTTCTCTTTACAACTAGCTGTTCGGTTCCAAATACTATGGAAGTCCTTGGGGAGGATAAAGTCCTTTTCATTTATAAAGCAGTCCAGTCCCTGAGCCTACCTTCCTATTCCAATGTTGCAGCCATTCCAAAACCACGAAGTCCTGTTGACTCACAGTCTCACCGTAAACATTTGTTTAGGAACCACTATGATCCCATTTTCTTGCTTGTGAGAGCAATATTTCCCCAAGCAATTCCTTCCTGTGTCTCTCCTACACCTTCCTATTGAACATGAAAAGCAGAATCTTCCAGGGAAAACCCTTTAAAAGATTTGGAGAGTTAGGATGGCCCAGTGTTTACAAAACTACTTGGTTGGCAAAATAAAATAAAACATTAAAATGCTGAAAGACACTGGGTGCGGTGGCACATGCCTGTAATCCCATTGACTCGGAAGCCTGAGGCAGGAGGATCATGGATTCAAAGCCAGCCTCAGCAATTTAGCGAAACCCTAAGCAACTTAGAGCCCATCTCTAAATAAAACTTAGAGCCTATCTCTAAATAACAATATAAAACAGGCTGGGGATGTGGCTCAAGTGGTTGAGTACCCCTGGGTGCAATTCCGGTATCAAAAAAAAAAAATGCTGAAAGATGCCTTGTGCCTGTATAAAATGTTTTTTCAAAATGTTTGTTCATCCTGGAATACTTTCAAGGTCCGTGTAGGTCTGGCCCCAGGAATTAGGACTCTTAAGTCAGGCATATAGACCTACAGCCTGATGTAGCTTTAAGAGTGACACAGGTGAGAGAGGAGAGCAGAAAGAGGAGGCAAAGGGTGGCTTCACCAGGGGAACATGCCAGAGGATCCATGCATGTTGGGCAATCAGCTCAGCCTGAGTTCCCACCTACACTCCAGCACTTTGCATTTGGAAGACCTTGGATAAGTCACTGAACCTCCTTGGACCTTGGTTTGCTCGCTTATAAAATGAAGAGAAACTGCTAAACAAACTCTGCTCCTTTTATAATATGGAAGTTCATGCAGTTCTTCAAAGAAATAACTCAGGCTTGCAAAGAACACCGCCAGCTCTCAGACACATCATTCAGCTAACAGAGCAAGACACAAACCAATGCATACAGGGTGATACCATTCATGTTTGAAGAAAAAAAACTACCAAAACTACACTGGATGTTTTTGACAGGCCCACAAACATGCAAGAGAGTGCAGAAAAGAATAAATTGACACCTGTGGACCAAGGCATGAGGGTGGCCTCCTCTGAGAGCAGCCCTGCACTGGGTCAGGGCAAGTAAATGAGAACTTTATTACTTTAATATTTCAGAAGAGTATATGTTTATATATGGCTTATATATAAAATTTCATTTTATGTGACCAATAAAAACTACCATCTAGCTTGTTTCAGGAAATAAATATTGTAATTCTAGAAAAGTCTCTGCCAGCTAATTCTAAGAGCTAGTGTTACCATGAGGCCAAAACTCAGAGAACCCAAGGTTCTCATTCAGGATAATGTTAGTCTGAGTTCTCTTACTGAGATGGGTTCAACCGCTACTTGAAAATGGACCCTGTGAAGTACTGTTAGGTAAAGTGGAGTTGCAGCTGGAACTGGGGGAATTCTACACAGGTTTAGAAACTGGATGTGTCCCTTCAGCCCCAGCATGTCAGCCAGAGTGACCTTCGGTATAGGACATGTACCCTCCTCAACACCCAAAACCAGGCACTATGTTGCTTATACAGTTGATGGCACCTCCCATACTGATCAGGGCACAGAGCTTTGGGTCTTTCTCACTTGAAACAGTCCAGGTGAACCCATGTTGATCTGGAAGAGGTTAGAGCTGTGCCTCAGATATTACATGGTCTTTGTTCACTTTGATTGGCATTGCTGCATTTAAGCAGAAAGAGCCTCCATGGGTCTTCCTGGAACTATCACAAAAGCATTTTCTTCTTCTACACACCAAGGGTATTACTAACACACAAAAAGAAAAAATGAAATGACTTCTGGCAGCCTGAGATTGTCTAGTGAATGAATTGTATTTCTCAATGTTACATATAGAACAAAAGTCAAAGCACAAGTTTATTTAAAAGTAGGTCTTCAACTGACTACTTTATTGAGATTGGTCAATCAAAGCCAAAAGATGGTCGATGACTAGGGAAATCACTTGGGGTTTGCAGCAAAATGTGATGTTTTCTTCCATGACCAATTTCAAAAAATACATTCAACTACATAAATCAAATAGACAATAAACCCAGGGTAAGTGCTCCATTTTTAGTGAAAGGGAGAAGGAAGACCAGCAAGAGAGAGAATGCAAGAGAGTCAAATGTTCCCTTCTTTGTTCGCCCCATTTTGTACAAGTCAAGGACCAGATAAAACCTCCTGTGAGAGGAGGCGCTACCTGGTGGGCAGAGGGGCCGGTGGCCTGTGCGGCTGTCAGTTCACCCCCTCCAGGAGTTGGAGTGCACACACACAGCTTATCTTAAAAGGGCAAAACAAAAGGCAGGTTTGAACCAAATTAAATATCAATTCGCTTGTGGAAAAAAATTTATGTTGCAATTTTGGGGGACAGTTTAAATCAGCATTTGGGTTTAGCAAATTAGTGAAGGTTTGCCTGTTTCCATTTCAGATCTGTTTTTAAGCATCCAGCTACTGAAGGATTATTATTTTTTGGATTTGTATACCTTCTTAATCCCCTAATCCTTTCAGAGGAAGTATCCAGATTGTCAGCCAACACATGAGAAAATCTCAACCATGCAGTAAGAAAAAAATACAAAACCATACACAAATAACCATGAGATACATCGTTCATCTTTTGTTGAGCTTGAAATGTGCCAAGTTGGAAATGGGAGAGAGAGGTTTGTGATATTCCACGGGAACATATTGTCACTGTTATAACCAGCCCACGTTCACTGGAGCTGCCAATTATTCCCCAGCCACCATTTTTTTCCTTTAGATTGATCTCCTGCTTGAGGCTATTTCACACCCATGACTCTGAAGCTTCCCTAGTGGCATGTTGGCTAATTAAGAGCAAAATCCATCTCTTGATGAAATAATGCTGCCACTGGAAAGGAATTCTACATTTTTTTTTAATTCTTAATCAGGCTGGAAGGAGCAGTATTCTAACACTGGTATTAAGCATAGGAAAAAGGTCTATAGCTAGCAATTAGCAATGATGAAAAGGACAGCAATTTAAAGCATGTTGCGGTGACATTTTTATCAAATTAAATGAGTTTGCTAGGCCCACCAGCTGCATATGCTTATTGTCATTTACTGTTTGGACAGCAACACATCAGCCACTGAGTATCAGGAGGTGCTGAATTTAATAAGTCATTTTGACACTGGTGTGAAACGAGCAGATCAGCATTCTGAGGAATGTGTTCACACTCCGAACAGACAGGCAGACATTCTAAGCATGCGAGGTGACACCAATCAACAGGAAGAAATGATGAAAGCAAGCTAGGAAGCCGGCAACCGCGGTGGCGGCGGCGGCGGCCACAGACATACGCCACTGTGAGAAAAGGGAAAAAGATAGGTGCACGCGCCACACCTCCAGAATCTCTGAAAAGGCAAAGATGTTTCAGAAACACGGGGAAGTGTTATCCATTCGAGACATTAGAAATTTTCATTTATAATTTAAAAACCCTCGCAGCCTCCTTATTACAACTACGGAAAGAAAACCAATCGATTTTCAGATTTTTGATGTTGTTGTTGTTGTTGTTCTGCCTTCTTGTATTTGAAGCACTGCATTCACTGCATTTCAAGAGGGGGGAAAATCCTCTACCTGCTGGGAAACCAGAAGTTTTTGTTTACGCTGGGTAGCGCACATGTTTTCTCTAAACTGACTGCCTACCTGGGATGAGAGGAGCCAGCCTTACTTGGTTTGGATTTATGGTGGAGTGAGGATATATGTTGCTTTCAAGACTCTTCTTGCTTGGAATATGAGATGTGGAATGACATTCTGATAATCCTAGAAGCTATTTGTGTCAAAGGAGAGATCTGATACCAATGTCTTAACTGTGTACCTCCATCAGAGTTAAAATGCACCAGATAGTCGATTGCCAATTACCTCTTAAAACATGCAGGTGTAATTTACAACCAAAGGTGACTAGTAATTAGTTTGTGGCTTTAGAAGTTTCTAATGCCATCTAGTGGAATGGTTAATTTGATCACTTGCACATCAGAGGAGAGACTCCATCCCAAATAATGTACCAGTATGCAACCAATTATTCAGAAAAAAAAAAATCCCAGAGTCCATTCTGAAATATATCTCAAAAACATCGCTACAGTGCTTTTGTGAGACTAGAACATGGCCTAGAAAAGACAGCTTGTCCAGAACACGCTTGAATGCCTGTTCCCTGCAAATGAAATCACAATTAGCACCTCTCTTATCTTCTGGGTTCTAGAATCTAGAGATGGACCATTTGGTAGATTTTTTTAAATTATTATTGTGTAAGTCTATGGGTTCAATAATATCTGAAATAGCTTTTGAAGTAAACTTTGCACTGATTTTAACCTAAAACCTAGTTCAAAAGAAATTAATACATTGTTGCTGGTTGAATCCTAGAAGCTATTCAATTTTCAGTAAATTCTTGGTAGATTTTGCTTCAATGGAATTCTACAGTGAAATTCTGAGCAAAAAGGAAAGCACTAGAGATTGTATGTTCTCTTTCAAATGGTCACCAAGCAGCTTTAGCCATGGGCTATGATGCAGGAATCAAAAGGTGCTTCACATAGTTGTAAAAACAAAATTGGTATATATTTTACTTTGTGTGTGAAGTTAACTAGTCCACATATGTCACCCTCTTTCATATCACTTCTCAGAGTCAGTCCTCATTTGCAGCATGGTTATAAGAGAAATCCCTCTACATGGAAACTGGAACCTTGAGTTCAAGTGCAAATGAGGGTGAAACTCAGCCTTTCATTTTATCTTTCACCCCCCAGTTTCCTCATCCATCCAACAAAGAAGTTAGACTTGAAGTCTACTCAAAAGTCCTCTCTTCTCTAAAACTCTGATTCAGAAATGAAACATTGTGCTGCATTTGTGTACAATGAATCAAAATGCATTCTGCTATCATATATACTTATTAGAATACATAAATTAATTTAAAAATAATAAAACTGTGATTCAGAATTTCAGTTCGAAATTCAGATTTTCTATTTCATTGCAATAATTGTGTTTAAAAGAACTGACTTTACTGTAGTTATTTCATGTAAAGCAATTATTTTTTATATCTTTTTATTTTTAGTTGACACAGTAACTGTACCAACTTACAAAGTACCATATGATATTTCAATATAGGCCTACAATGTGTAATGAACAGATAAGAGTAATTGGCATGTCCATTAATTCAGACCTTTGTTTTTCTTTGTGTTGGAAACATTCAAAATCCTCTCTAGCAGCTATTTTGAAATGAAAATAATTATTTTATTACAATTATTTTGATAGTAAGAGTCTTGGAGTACCCTTTGTTGTTCAGACTCCCTTCAATTTTAAAAGCAACTTATTGACAAGAGGAAAGGCCTGTAATTTGAATAAAGTCTACTATTAAAGAGTTCATTTTAGAGCCGGGCGCGGTGGCGCACGTCTGTAATCCCTGCACTTTGGGAGGCTGAGACAGGAGGATCGCGAGTTCAAAGCCAGCCTCAGCAACGGCGAGGCGCTAAGCAACTCAGTGAGACCCTGTCTCTACATAAAACACAAAATAGGGCTGATGATGTGGCTCAGTGGTCGAGTGCCCCTGAGTTCAATCCCTGGTACCAAAAAAAAAAAAAAAAAAAAAGAGTTCATTTTAAATAGCATATCTTTCCTATGTATGCCCATTTTTTAGAATGTTTATAAAATTTGAGGGGGAGAAAAGAAATATATAACAATGTTACATGTAAAACTTTTTTTCAAAAAGAGACTTCACTGTAGTTGTAGCATCTGAAGATCACAGACTATGACTCAACACAATGGGGTAGTCCTTTCAATCTTGTCCTTTCAATCTTGGTGCACAATAGTTCTATCATAGGGGATATAGAAAATTGTATGTAGTGATTTTCAGAATAACATATTTTTCTGGCAACAAAAATGACCGTTTATCATTGTCAGAAATTTTTTAAGTATACAAGTACATGAAGAAAATTAAAATCACCCAGAAACTCACCACCCAGAGATATCTCCATTTACTATTTTATTTCTTTAAAGTTCTTTTTCTATGCATAATTTAACACAGTTAAGATTATATTACATATTCTGATTTTAAGTACAATTAACCCAAGAAGAGTCATTCACAAGTCCTAGTTGGAAGATGTGATAAAGAAGGTCTTAATCACAGATTATATCTGCCACTGGGAGTTTACTCATTTTTCATAATTACAAAAGAAAAAAGCCCTATACACTCAGGTCATTCAAAATGAGTTCTAAGAAGTTTAAAATTATTATTCAAATTCCTTGTCAATGCAAAGCTTTTATATTGGTGAATAAAAATCTATTTCAGTGGGGGAAGAAAATACTTCCTGGGTATAGTAATTCACAAACACAATGTCCCTGCCATTTACATATTGCAGTCCTGCTTTGGGATTAGAAAAGAAGTGGGTTTTGTTATGTTTTAAGTAGCAGATGATACCATCTGAACCATGAGGTAAAGAGGACAGTTGTCAATATCCATGGAGGATTCCAAGACCCTTGCAGACACCAGAATCCACAGATGCTCCAGTTCCTTATCCACAAGGCTGTCCTACTTGCATACAACCTGTTCATATCCTGTGCACCTTAAATCATCCCTAGATTACTCATGATATCTAAAACAACATAAATGCTATGTAAATAGTTGTACTGTATTGTTCAGGGAATAACAACAAGAAAAATGTCTATACATGTGCAGTAACAGATGAATTTTCTTTTATTAATATTTTTTATCTGCTATTGGTTGAGTCCACATATACAGAACTTGTGGATACCAAGGGCCAACTATATTACCAAAAACAAAAGCATATCCTGATGTTGAAATAGCAAAAACTGATAATAATACCAAGGAAACATTACAGACCCCAGCTTTACCCTTGGATTATAAATCCACTTGAAAATATCTGATACAATTAAGTTCCTGACTGTGGCATCTAAACAAAGAAGACATTTCCTATCATGGCTTCCTCATTTCCAAGTCCTTTATTCTTCCATGAGCTGAAGTTCAACTCTGAGTAACTTTTTCTTTTTAATTAGAGCTTTATGATTATACATAGTAGTTGAGTTTATCCCAACAAACTTATATATGCATGGAAATCGATTTCAATTCATGATTTCTCCCCTTTTCCCTCTGCCCTCCCCTATCCTCTTCTCCTTCCTCTACTAGACTTCCTTTCACTCATCTATTAATTTGTATTTGATTGGTTCTTTATGTAATCTTATCCTTCCCTTCTCCTTTCCTATATTTTACTCTGGCTTTCACATGTGAGAGCAACATTCAATTTTTTGAGTTTCTGAGTTTGGCTAATTTCACTTAGCATGATATTCTTCATTTCCATCCATTTACCAGCAAATGTAATCATTTCATTCTTTTTAATGGTTGAGTACAACTCCACTGTTTATATATACCACAACTTCTTAATCCATTCCTCTATTGATAGGCATCTGGATTGCTTTCATAATTTAGCTATTGTGAATTCTATAAACATTGATGTGGCTATGTGCTGTAGTATGCCAATTTTAGATCTTTCAGAAAAACACTGAGAAGGGGGACAGCTGGATCATATGGTGGTTCCATCCTAGTTTTTTGAGGAATCTCCAAATCTCTTTCCAGAATGTTATACTCGTCTACAAGCCCACCAACAATATACAAGTATTCTTTTTCCCCACAACTTCACCAATCATTAATTGTTGTTTGTATTCTTGATCATTGCCGTTCTGACTGGAGTGAAATTCTGAGTAACTTTTCAGTTGTGTACAACTTGGCATAATACAGACTTTTTAGCATTGTCTTTGCAGATTAAGACAATTCTTGATGGGATCATGTCATTTGCAGAAAAATGGATAGAACTGGAGGTCCATCCTGTTAAGCAAAATAAGCCAGACACAGAAAGACAAATATCACGTGTTTCCTCTCTTAAGCAGAAACTTTATAAAAAAAAAAAAAAGGACCTGAAAGTAGAAGAGGGACTATTAGGGAAGAGGAAGAGAACAGAGGATGGGGAGAGAGAGGAAGGCAGCAAAGAGGATGACCATTGTCAAAGCAGGATACATGTGTGTATGGAAATGTCAGAGTCAAACCCATTAATTTTCATAATTAATCAGTATTAAATTTTTTCAGTAAAAAAAAAAAAAGACAATTCTTGGATTGTAACATCCCGTCTTTAACCCTGACTGCTCTGTAGGTGGTCTTTGACTTTCCAGCACATAGTTCCCCAGAATTCCTGAGACCTGCCTGAGCTTTGTTCCTTTCTCAGCTAATTTAGAACCTGAATGCTTAAGGGTCTTTCTTTCACCTTACAAACCACGAGCAGCTTCTTGTCATAGACCTTGTCAGGATTTCTGTGAGTCTTCTCCATTTCCCACCAAGTTTTCCTTTGCCTCAGGAAACTTTTCTTCCTGTATATCTTCGATTATAACTTCTGTGCACTTTGCAGGTTGGGCTCTTTCTCAACAATATACAATCGTCGTTCTTGTCTTCCCTTTGCTCCAGTCTCCTTATCACCCTTTCCTTCGTCATTTCAATCTCTGTCCTTTTTTCTCCTCCTTTTCTGATAAAAGTTTTATTTTCCACAATATGCACACTACACTGCAGAATTCCATTATGGTTTTAATCTCATTGCTAACTTCTTACAATCCCTCATTATTTGATCTTTTTTTTTATTTTGTGCTTTTTTACCTCACCCTGATTGCCTTTTTCAGGTAGTACAATTGTAAACATCTGTAATTTAAAAGATGCTGTTATTTTCTAAAATTTTCCCTTTTTAAATTTAATTTTATAACATATAGAAAAATACATAAAAATTAAAACAAAAATTACACAGATTTATGGGGTATGGTATGATGTTTCAATACATGTGTATATCATGTAATGTTTAAATCAGGGTAAACCTGTTGCCTTAAACAGTTTATCATTTATTTATCATTCTTTATATACACATATATCTATTTATGTATATATATGTGCAGCACTGTGACTGGCTTGAATATATACATATATATTCGATATACATATATATTCGATATACATTTATATATATATTTAATATATATGTATATATAAATACATTTATTTATATATATATATATATATATATATATATATTCAAGCCAGTCACAGCACTGCACACTTGTAATCCCAGCAACTCAGTGAGACCCTATCTCTAAATAAAATACAAAACAGGGCTGGGGATGTGGCTCAGTGGTTGAGTGTTCCTGATTTCAATCCCCAGTACCCCCCCCAAAAGTTCAAGATCCTTTCTTCTAGCTTTTTGAAATGTGCATTATTGTTATCTATAGTCACCCTACTATACAGTAGCACACCAGCACTTCTTGCTCCTACCTAACTATAACTTAGTACCCGTTCCTTCCCATCCTGCTGTTCTCCTTAGCCTCTGGCAACCACCACTTGGTTTCTTTTTTAAATCAACTTTTTAGATTCTAAAGAAATGAGAAAGTGAGATCATGCGGTACCTGTCTTTGTAGAAGTGACTTATTTCACTCAACATAATTTAATGTAATTTAGTATAATGTAATCCCAGAATTTCATACCTTCCATAATGAAACACTTCATTATGTGGATGTACCACATTTTCTTTATCCACTCATTAGTTGATGGACACTTTAGGTTGTTTCCATTTCTTGGCTATTGTGAATAGCACTGCAGTAAACATGGCAGTGAAGATGTCTCTTCAACACACTGATTTCATTTCCTGTAGTAATTTTTTTTCTATAAAAATAAAAAATTGCAGGGCATAGTGGCACATGCCTGTAATCCCAGCAGCTCGAGAGGTTAAGGCAGGAGGGTCACAAGTTCAAAGCCAGCCTCAGCAAAAGCGAGGCGCTAAACAACCCAGTGAGACCTTGTCTCTAAATAAAACACAAATAGGGCTGGGGATGTGGCTCAGTGGTCAAGTGCCCCTGAGTTCAATCCTCAGTACCAAAGGAAGAAAGAAAGGGAGGGAGGGAGGGAAAGAAAATTTTAGGTAGAAAGATACAAATAATAATAAATAATAATAGCAAATACTCATGATTCTTTATCCACATACAACTAATGTTATATTATCATGTTGATTCATGTCTTTCTTGTACAAATAAAATATCACATGAAGCTCAAACCTCTACAATCCTTCAGATGTAATCATTTTGAACTTATTGTGGATCTAAGTCTATGTTCATAGTTTCACTTCTTATATACATAGCCATAAATAATCTATGCTATTTTAATAAAAGATCTATAATAAACTGTCTTTGTTGGATTTCTATATACACTATCAGACTAAAAACAGTATAGATTATGTTCCATAGGAAGGTAACATTTAGATGTTCCAGCTAACAGCTGCATCTGAGGTATCACAGGACAACCAGCCTCCACCACACAACACAGGAGTGTGGAAGCCTTTACATGACCCCCGCCTCCTCAGTATTTATGCCACTCCAGCTGATACCAAGAGACCTGAGATGAGCTGACTACACTCAGTCCTGCCCAAATTGCAGACTTGTAGGCACAATAAATGGTACCGCATTTTTAAGCCATTCAGTTTGAGGGTAATTTTTAATGCAGACATAGCAACTTAAATAGTGTCTTCTTATTCCCTGCCTTGATTCCCTACTTCTCTACCTGCTCCCATGAGAGCACCACCTTAAAAAGCCATTTGCTTTTGGATCTAAGAGACAAAGATAGAGTCATGGGATGGTCCACAACATGGAGAAATGTGCAGCTTCCCTTAACAGCCCTGCTCTCTTTAAAAGCTCAGGGTTTCTGTGGTTTTCTATCTTCTGGGGACCTCATCATGAAACCTTACATTAGACTTTTGATAAGTCAAGAGGTATGTTGGAATTCTAGAGTTCCCTCTAAAAGAGTAGCAAAACAAAATGTAGACTTAACAAAACAAATGAAGGGAGAAATGGAATAATAAAAATTAATTCAACCAAAATAAATCAAGAAAGATGTACAAGCCAAAAAGGAACTCAGAAGCACAGGCAGGACAAATGGAAAAGAAATGAATTGGCCAGACAACTATTAAACTTAGGAAAAGTTACTTGACCTTTAATATTCAGGACAATGCAAATTAAAGCAATGCTATTATTCATTCATCAAATCTGGAAATTTAAAGAATGATACCATACAGTACTAGCAGTGATTTCAGGATATGGCACTTTCATATTTTGCTAGTGGGGATGTTAATTGCTACAACCATTTGCAAAAGTAAGCTGGTAATATATATTTAAATTAAATATTCATTGACCTTTTGTAGCAGAAACTAATAACTACTCACAAAAGTTGTTTCCTCTATATCTAGGAAGCCCTAAACTACAGTTTCCAGACTCCTCTGCAGTAGCTGACTGAGTCCTAGCTCAGGTATAACAGAGTCACTTGCTGAAAACAAGACTTCCGGCAGCCTAGACCCCTAACTGACTATATGAGCAGAGAAGAACCTGGAACTAACTTGTGCCATTTTATTATGTTTGAAATCTTACATATTCCAGGATCTATTTGTTACAGCAGTTAGCTTACTCCATATATTCTTCATTTCACCAATATCTTTCACAGGTATCTATATTTAGAGGTAAAAATAACAATAGATAAGACTCTATGGCTAAGGAAACATAACAGGAGAAACTACAAACCAACTGAATACCTATCAATAAAGGAAAAGTTGAAAAAATTATGTTTCTATACTAAGGAATATCATGCAGCTATTATGAGTTATCTCTATGCCTGCTGATGTGGAAAGATTAGCAGAATAGTTAAGCAGGGAAAAATCAAGCTGATACAACTATTTAACAGAATCTCACTTTTGTGAAAAGAAAAACAAAATGACATATACATTTTATATACATTTATATAAGGATGGAGAAAGGTATGCAAAAATATGAGTTAATGATATTGACCAAATTATATTGTTAAATTGTGTACATGTATAAGTATGTAACAACAAATTCCACCATTATTATAATAATTATAATGCACCAATAAAAAATGTGGAAAAAATGTGAGTTAAGCTTTTACCATTAGTTACCTAGGAGAATCATGAGAATACAGGTTATGGGAAAATACAGGTTTGGGGAGAAAAAAAGAGAGACTAATGGAATGGAAGCATGTCTCGGTGTAATATTGAAAGGAAATGTAGAATGTTAAATTGAATCATAAAATATTGAATCAAATATGTAAAAAATTGAATAGGTATGTAGACAAGAATGAGAAGGTAATGTCAACTTATATAAAATTCATTTCATCTTAAATGCTAATATTTTAATATTACTTTTATAATAAAAGAATATTGAAAATAAAGGAGAATAGGCATAAACTCTACCTGGATAGAGCTTTTGATGTTGCATTGTTAATGTCTTTTAAACTGGCTGACCTGGATTTGGAGATATGTACTGGTATTAGGGTTGTATGACTGTCTTGTTGAACCCAAAGGGCCATATCACTGTGAAGGTGGAGTTTTCCCATGAAGGAGGAGGAGGAGGAGGAGGAGGAGGAGGAGGAGAAGAAGAAGCAGCAGCTGTTGTTTCCATTGTCAATCATCCCAGGTGCTGTTCAAACCTGGAATGAGGATGTTACGAGTCAGTTTTGCATTACTACAATGAAATACCTGAGGCAGGCTAACTTTATTTTTAAAAAGAGGTTTATTTAGCTCACAGTTTGGGGACAACCCCAGTAGTTTGGCCTCTGGTGTGAGTCTACTGGCATCGTGGCATCACATTACAAAACAGGAAGCCAGAAAGAGACCAAGACTCCACAATCCCTTCTGAGGGCATGCCCCTAACTGACCATAGGGCCTCCCAGCAGGCCCCACCTTCCAGATTCCACACCACCTCCTAATGCATGCATCACCTGAGGAATAAGTTTCTAATCCAAGAACTTTTGGGGATGCACTTAAACCTTTTATATACCATTGTAGATCTGATCTCCCCTGAAGAATGTAGCTACTTGGTACTCAAACAAAACTGTGGTCTATTAGCAGAAAAACACCAGGATTGGAGATATGTACTGGTACTAGAATTGGAAGAGGAAATGAACAGAGAGAAAGCAGACAGCTGTATTTCCTATGCCTGAAAAACTTCCACAATTAGATGAAGGGTACTTTGAGCAGTGTTATTTTCCATCAATAAAAGTGGCACATGGACAAGACACTCTCGTGCCATCTATATAACAATTCCAGAAAACAGAGAAGAAAAATCAAGGAGATAGAGACTTCAAGTTTTGCCAAAAACTATAAAAACTCCAAAGAAAATACTACACGTTGGAGTCAAATGCAAGGACAGCAAATCCAAAACAAATAACTTCTAAATGGAAAAGCTGTGTTTCTCTTATGTAAATATCTAAATTAATGGTTCAGGGCTGCTATGGTGGACCTACATGCCTTCCCACCAGTAGGAAAGTTGAAAGAAGAGGGACACAAGTCCTTTTAGGGCACTTCCTAGAAAAGGCACACACATCAAATCCCACTGACCAGAAGTTAGCAACATAGCTAAATGTCAAGGAACATTAGGAAAAGTAGTTGTTACTCTGGGAAGCCCTATATTCAGTTAAAAATCTAAGACCACTCTGGAAAAAGGGAAAGATAGACACAGTGGGAAAACTTTCTTCCACGGTCCACCCCCTTAAACCTCCAAATATCCATATGTGCCCTTCTTAGAATACACTTCTGGCCCATCCCCTTCAGAAATGAAGCCAACAATCCAAGCAATAACAGCATTCAGCTCAAACCCAGAGTGCAAGAGTGAAGCTCAGGCCTCCCACCAGGCCCAGTTGTGGCCTTTGATAGTCAAGTGATCTATACACTCATAATTAGTAATCTTCCCATCACATGCCTAAAACAAAAATGGTAGAGAAGAAGCAAGATAACTGCAACCCAAGACTCCCATTTGGAAATGGGGAGAAGGGGAAACCCCCAGAAGCAACTAGTCCATCACTATTGTCAAACCCCACTGGGCAGGAATAGCAAAGACTCTCTTCCCTGATAGTGAAGTCAGTTCCTTGCTGAGACCCTCAGGCACCCTCTCATTCTCCTTTCTGAGAATAATTCCCCTGTCCATTACCCCTGGCTTTTTTTCTCTGGAAGTTTCTTCCTTATTGGTCATCCTCTCAGCCACATCTGACATGGGCTTTAGAGAGTACACACCTCCCCTTTCACAGCCTCTTCCTGCTAACGTAGGCTCAGGAGCCTGGAAGTTACCATAGAGGTTAATGCTCACAGACTTTTTGTTTCCCAATACAATGCCCTCAAAATTTTAGTCATCTCCCAGTGTGTTTGTCTCTATGTGTGACAAAACACAGTCAAAGATCTTATTTAGACTGAGTTTTCAGGCCTAAAGTCTCAGGCTTTTACTTATTGGCCTGTGTTCTGACCACACACACATTTATCTATCTATGTATCTCACTCTTGCTCTAAAAAGTGGTGTTTTAGTCATATTTTTTCACTGCTATGACTAAAAGAAACCAATCAGAACAATGGTAGAAGTGGAAAAGTTTATTTAAGGGCTCACAGTTTCAGAGGTCTCAATTCAAACAGCAGGTGCCATCCTTGGGGCTGGAGGTGAGGCAGAACATCATGGAAGAAAAGTGTGGCAGAGGGGAGCAGCTCACATGATGAGCAGAGAGCAGAGAGAGAGCTCTACTTGCCAAATACAAATATATACCACAAAGCCATTCCACCAATGACCCACCTCCTCCAGTCATATCCCACCTGCCTCCAGTCACTACTCCCTTAATCTCATCAGGGGATAATTCACTAAATGGGTTGAGTCTCTCACAATCCAATCATTTCCTCTCTGAACTTTCTTGCATTGTCTCACACATGAGCTTTTGGGGGACATCTCACACCCAAACCATAACAAGCAGTAACTGAAATAAACTCAGATCTTTGCAGCTAGCTAAGCTGATTCAATTGTATGGCAGGGAACTCTTAAACAAAAGTGCTTGAAGAAGTTTAGGGCCATCATGTTACATCTTAATGAGGCTGCCATTTTGCAATCACCTATCAGGAATTCTTAAATTTGGAGTACAGAGTTAGCTCACTAAATACTTATAAGATTCCAAATTACTAGACTCAATCAAATTAGAATTCAAGTTGGATATGGTGACGCATGCCTGTAATTCCAGCGCTTTGGAAGGCTAAGACAGGAAAATCGCAAGTTCAAAGCCAGCTTCTGCAACAGTGAGGCACTAAGCAACTCAGTGAGGCCCTGTCTCTACATAAAACAAAATAGGGCTGGGGGTGTGGCTCAGTGGGCAAGTGCCCCTGGGTTCAATCCCTGGTACTAAAAGAAAAAGAATTAGAATTCAAGCTGCAGTACAGAGTGCCTCTCTCAGCAAAGCTATATTTCCTTCTATATCCACCTACAGACTGGCTAGGTCTTGCCTGACATCAATTCTCCCTTTGCCAAAAGCAGTAAAAAGCAACCAACACTACCAACATTCTGACCTCTCTTTACCATTTCCACAAACATCTGTTCTGTCTTCCAAGGCACAATTCAAAAATGTTTTGCTACCACATAAAAAGGGTCACCATCTTTCTTATCTCCAATGTCTGTATCCTGGCAGCCTATCATCTGCCTAAGCTCATGTCTAGCCCTCCCATTTCAGGACAAAATTCTGAAGCTAACTCTTGTGTGTGTGTGTGTTTATGAGAGAGAGAGAGAGAGATTATGATGCTAGGGATCAAACTCAGCTCCTCCCATGCTAGGTAAGTGTTCTCACCCCAGCCCTTCTGGACAAAATTCTGAATTGGATAGGATTAAGTTCAGTTGTAAGTGTCAAACAACCCATAATATATAGTGGGGGTCTTAGTGATGGAACTTCCCATGTGGAAGCTTCAGTGGTCAGTCTACATATGAGTCATCAGGAGGTCTCTGCTTCCAGGTATTATTCAACCCCCAACACGCCACATCCACCTCTGAGAGGTAGACTTTTTTTGGTCATTGAAACAAGATACCTGAGAAAAGCAACTGAAAGGAGGAAATATTTATTTTGGCTCATGGTTTCAGAGGTTTCAGTACATGGTTGACTGGCTCCAATGCTTTGGGCCTGAGGTGAAGTAGAACATCATGGCAGAAAGGTATATTTGAAGAAAGCTGCTATCTCATGGCATCTGGGAAGTGCAGAGAGAGAGGGAGAAAAGGGGCAAGGGAAAAAGATATACCTGTCTAGGGCATACCCCTGGTGAACAACCTTCTCCAATTAGGCCCCACCTCCTATAGTTTCTACCACCTCCCAATAGTGCCACCAAATTATTAATCCATCAATGAATTAGTCCATCGATGAGGTCAGATCCCTCATAACACAATCACTTCCCCAAAGCCCACTTCCCATTAGTTCTGCATTTGGGACCAAGATTTCAACACATGAGCCTTTGGGGAACATTTCATATCCAACCCATAACAAGGACCAAGATGGCTCTTCTAAGCCAGCCAAAGGCATTCCATGTAAGAAAGGGGAATGAGGAGGAGGGCATGTCCTCATCCTTCAAAAACATTTCCTAGAAGTTTAGGAACTTCTACTTTAATTCAATATGCCATTGATTTTCATTTACTCACATGCCCAATCATCTTTATTCTGGAAAGCTATATTTGTAGCTAAAAATCACTGTATCGCCACTTTTTTTTAAAAAATGGAACAAATGTTTAAGGACAATTAGTGTCTAATGCTTCCCTTCAACTCAAGCCTGGAGGAAAGAACTTCAAGGAGATCAATCAGAATTTGCCATTGTACCCTGAAGCCTGTAGGGCAAGTGCTTGCTGTGTGGACAAACCTAAGGGGGCAACAGAGGCTACCAGGTCTGAAAGCAGAGAGGAGAAGATGGCCTGCATGACTGAGGGAGCACCATCCTGGCACCATATTGAAGGGACTATGCCTCAGATAGCCTCCTGGATAGCCACTGGGACATAAGCAGAGTCTGCGTACAAGTCAGATTGCTAGAAACCCAAGGGAACTGCAAAAAATATTTGTAGAGAAGGAAGGTGATGTCTGAAAAATGTACAAATGCTCACTCCTACCCCTAAAGGAATCAGCTCTAAACATCTGCCATAGGAAATTACAATAGCTACTTTGGAAAATAGTATGGAGGCTGCTTGAAAAACTAAACACAGACTTACCATATGATTCAACGATCCCACTTCCAGGTATATATTCAAAGGAATTGAATATATATGTTGAATTCAATATATATGTTGAAGAGATATCTGCATTTCCATGTTTACCGCAGCATTATTCACAATAGTCAAGATACGGAAGCAACCTAAATACCCATCAAGAGATAAACAGATAAAGAAAATGTAATTATATAGAATTCTATATACAATAGAATACTACACAGCCTTCACTATGTAGCAAAGGAAATGATGTAATTTGCAACAACCTGGTTAGAACTAGATGGTATTATGTTAAGTGAAATAAGCCAGGCACAGAAAGATAAACACTATATGATCTCAATTATATAAAGTCTATCTTATAGAAACAGTACAAAGGCATTTACCTGAGACTGGGGCTAGGAGAGGGGAAGAAAAGTATTGATCAAAGGGTATAAAGTCAGACTGGAGGAATAAGTTCTAGTTCTCTATTGCACTGGATGGGACCATGGTTGAAAATAATGTATTATGTGTTTCAAAACTGATAAAAGAATAGATTTCTAGCATTCTCACTACAAAAATGGGGTTGGTGATATGATGAACATTTAATTAGATCGACTGAATCTTTCTGTAACATACACATAGACCAAAACATCATATTGTACCCAAAAATAAACACTACTATTGTCCATTAAAAATAAATTGTAAAACAAATCATCTGCTGCAGCTATAACAAGCCATGTCAGGGCTGGGGCTGTAGCTCAGTGGTAGAGCACTTGCCTAGCATGTGTGAGGTACTGGGTTCGATCCTCAGCACCACATGAAAATAAATAAATAAAATAAAGGTTTGTGTCTATCTACAACTAAAAAAGAAAAAAAAATTTAATTAGCATGTCAGATGGCATTGATGTCAATCATACTTGGGAAAATAACATGGAGGCTGCACACAGACCCTTCCAACCATGACCTATCCTCCCTCTGCCACCACCCACCTCAACCACAGAGCAATCAGCAGCTTTGGTGAGCTTTTGGTGAGGGAAAGAAACACTAGTAAGATAGAGTGAAAAGCACAGACTTCCCCTGCCCTCCTCTCCAATTCAGAACTGCAGGTCAGAGGAAGAGAAGAGGAGAAGCTATAGTTTTAAATAGAATTTAAAGTTTTCATTATTTATCTGGAATTACATATTTCATTTCTATGTTTCTCAACCCTGGCTGCCCACTGGGATCACCTAGGGAGCTTTTAAAATTACTGATGTCATCAGCCTCATCCCCAAAGATACTCATTTAATTGATTTGGGAGCAGCCTGTGCATCAATATTTTTTAAAGCTGCCCAGGAGATTCTGATGGACAGCCTGGGTTGAAAACCGTGGTGGTCATATTGAATTAAGAATATTTTTGCAAACAAAAGATTGTGGAGTGACTAGAAATGTGATAGAACTTTCCCTTGATCACATCCAAGGAATGGAGAACTAGCCCCACAGCCCAAGCTTGGAAGGAAACTATGACATTTTACAACAATACCCTATAGGAGTCCCCACTTTCAATCCTACCTCCTTCAAGGAGATTAGAATCCTCTTCAGGGCAAGGGCATGACATATGATTCTTTGGGTCTCCACACTGCCCTGTACTTGCTAAACCCATGGTAAGAGATTGATGATAGATAGATAGATAGATAGATAGATAGATAGATAGATAGATAGATAGACAGATAGATGTATTTATTGCCCTGTTGCTAACCTCTGAGCTCGATGCTGGGATAAATCAAAGTATTCTTCCTGATGCACAGGGAAAACTAAGAAGATTCCACAGTAGCCTTGAACTATCTCTTGGACTCAATGAAGAAGATAAAGGGTCCAGAAGATATAGTCATTATAAAGCAGTTAGGCATTTTTCATCAACTGATGTCCAAATTCAGAGGTCCTAGTTATGACTTCTATATTGAAATTGTTCCACATTTGAGCCAATTTTTTATCTCACCAACCTAAGGGAAGGTCTGCCAAAAAGCTGAAATAGCCAACATTGCAGTGTAGGTCCAAGGGGTGGGTTTTGACATCCGTGAACATCAAGCCCACCAAGTTGAGTGAAGCTGATCCAGTTGGCCAGGTCAGATGCTGACTCTCCATTACTCCCTCATCCCCGCCTCTCCTAACAAGACCCTGGTGGGACAGTCTCCTTCCTCACACACCATCACCATGACCATCACCAGCAGTCACCGGGAGCCCTGCTCCATTAATAAAAACAGGACACGATGACAGGATGCAGGAAAAAAGCCATGAACTTGCAAAACCATCAGCTAACATCCACCAGCAGCTTTAGTCTGTCAACACAAAGATGTCATGTCCCAAAGTAGAAGCCTACAGCACAGGATCCCACAGGAGATGCCTCTCGAAAGGCTCCCGATTCCCCCAAGCCCATACTTATTATACAACTCCATCAAACAGACAGGGGCCGATTGCCAAATGCATCCGGCGCCAAGACTTGACACTTGAGAAATAGCCCTTTCCTGTGAATGGATCCTGAAGCTTGGTGTCAAGAGAGCACCCTTTTCATAACCTAAAAAGGAAAAGCAAATCATCTTAAGCCCATTCCATGATCAGAATTGGCCTTCTCGATCACCAGCTGCTGTCTTTTGTCTGATTCAAAGAAATTTTTTAACTCGGAATAAAATGTACTCCCCCATAAGCCCAAACTCAGACAGACATCTGCTTCAACTGCATTAGGTGAAAAGAGCCTTCCAATCCCAGTCCCGCCTTCTCGGCTTTGTGGGCAGAGGAAGCCCCCACCTGAAAGGTACGTTGAACCAAAGATGATATGATTCAGTCAGACACAAACAGTTTTACCCTGTTGCCCCCATAATCTGACGTCCTCAGGAAGGTCCACTACCTTCCAGAGGCATCAATTAAAAAAAGATGCCCCTGACACTTGCAATGCTGGTTATAGAGTCCACATTTTACCCTTCTAGACGCAGGCACTGTGCCTTCTAGTGTGGGTAGCTAGACTAGCCAGCACACAGCCACGAGCCCCAGTCCTTGGTTTTAATCAGGTATTAAACCCTGAAACATTAGACAAGTGAAGCATTTGATGATGACGATAATGAGTGGCCCATTAAAGGTAATTTTTTTAAGTTAATGAGCTCTCCCCAAAGAACAGCCACATACTGTACTGAAAAATGTCCGTAGGACGCTCTGCACTTTCTCGCTATTTATTTAACTTTATGTGGATGCCATAAAACTTTTTTATTTGCTTTCAGTTAGCCCATAGGTTTTGACAAGATAAATTTTTATTTAGGTCTTTGCCCAGCTACAATCAGAAACAGGAGACTCACTTTCCAAAGCGGGGCTGATAGATGGATTAATCAAAGCACGCCCCACCCTGCTTTCCTTCCAGCGACCACAGGGATCAACAGACGGAGTTTTTCCTTAATTAAAGAAACTCAGCAACAAGGTGATTTATCGATGATGAATCTTGCAGGCCTTTTCATTGTGCGGTCACTGTTGGCCACTGTTTGAAATTTACCAACATAAATAAAACCTCTGCATGACTAAACAAAGTTAAAGTAGCAATAAATTGAGCCTGCCATGTACTCTGGGCTAGATCTGAGGCCAACATAAATACCAGAATGCCTTGGCTGTGACACGCTTGACACAATGACATCATGCACTCCCAAAAAGAACAGCTGAGCCCAAGCCAAAGCCTAAAACCGAATACAATTCCCCTAAATGAATCAAATTGCAATGGTCTAGACTCGACCGCACTAAGGGTTTGACTTCTGGCTCCCTTGCCCTCCGCTGTCGAGAGATCACATTAAAAAATAATCTATACACTGATCTAAATTTCACTTTCTCTGCATGATTAAATTTTGGCAGGAGTAAATCTCTGTTATTCTCACTCTCTGGGAATGTTTGGAAAGTTACTCAAAACTCAGGATTTATCAGCTTAAGGTCCAGCCGCTGAGATACGATGCCAACGGCCTGGCCCGGCTGGTCTGCTGCTACCCTCCCCTTGGTGGGAGACAGGCCCAAGGCTGCAGGGGACACAGTGCTAATACAGGGACAGAAACTCTGTTCACTTAAAAACGGCTCAAAGCTGGCTTCTCTCCCAAAAGGTTTACTTCGCCCACATTTAGCAACGGGCTGTACTGAAATGCCTTCAGGAAATAAGAAATTCAGCTAAACGGGTCCCAAGGCCCCCCAGCCCTATTACTAGTTAAGAGATGAGAGAAGGGAAGACACCCCTTGGAATGTACACACAGAACAGCAAATTAAAAATGGAGAAAATCTAATAACTAATTGTCGAAACCATAAAAGCTGGCCATAAAAGACATTTTCCTTCAACTACTTTACACAAGGCTGTATAATTTTATGTCACTTTTAATTTATGTTGCTGTAATGAAAGATGTTCTGAGTTCTGAAGAGCTTGGGGAAAAAAAGGAATTAAACTGTTTTTAAAATGAGGGGGGGAAGTCCATTTGCAGGGCTTTGATGGAGATTCCTTTTGTAATGTAGAAGAGTTAAGGAGGAGAACCTATTTACTCCTAAATGCCTCCCAGCCCAGTTTTTTATAATAAACATCTTTCTCCCATCACTATCCTCTGGACTCCAAGGCCTTAGGCAGGTAACATTCACAAAATGGGTTCCATAGTGACTCACGAAATTAAGGTGTGAGTTAGATAAACCCATGCCAGGTGCGCCAATGTTGTGAAACCAGGTTTTTTACTGTGAAGAAATATATAGAGGAGCAGGATTTGGACTTCTACTGGGATCCATGTACAAATGAACCCCATTTTAACAAGATATTGATGCATTGGCAAAGCTCCGTAGGACATGGTAAACCTATATTCAATGATTTTAGAGAAGCACTGTATCATTACCAGAAAATCAGACATGATCTTTCCCCTCCCAGTCTGTACATGATGATTCAGAGACTGTCAGGGAAAAGGGAAATAAGTTGCAATGTAGAACATCTTGGATAAATGACAAAGAAAAGAAATTTTAAATTGTATATGCTCAAGTGGAGGGGCAGGAGGGGAGCCCTTTGGCCCTGATGCTCTGTTTTGGGTTCTGGGAGCCAATTGCTATGGTGGGTTAGTTTGTTAAAATTCGCTGCACATTTATGATGTATATGATTTTTTTTTTCCGTATATTCTACTCCAAAAAAAAAGTTTTTAAAATAGCATTATGCTCAGATGAGTCCCCTAAAACGGATACAAAGAGTAGTTAATGTGCATACAAAAATAGAAATTGTGGTGTGATTTTCCCAAAGAAAACGCAGATCTCCCCTTAAAAGGCAGAGGCCCTCTAAACTCTGGCTAGCTTTCAAAGCAAGATGAGGTTGTTTTTAGAAACAATTTGCCATCTATTAAGAACGAAATCCAACTCAGCCTCGAATATTAAAAAGCGAAACATATATACAACTTCCAGGGACTGTTGAAGTATTAAACAGATAGGGCATTATTTAGGTAGGCTCCAAAGTCAAGGCCACTTTACACCATTACGGACCAGACTAAACAAACCTGACCCAGAGGGTGACCCTCCAAGGATCCCAAAAGATTGGAAACTCCAAAAAGGCAGCTCTGACCAGACTTTACAGCCTGGTAATGGCATGCAAATGACACTCCGTCTCTGTCACGCAGCCAAAGATCGGTGTTGTATATGAGAGCAATTTCCTCAAGAATTCAGAGGAAAATGTGATCCTTTGCCTTTCATGCATGAGCTTCACAACAGCAAGTGTATTTACTAGTTGGGGACATCAAACCTTCTAGTGAATGTCCCATCAAATCATCCTGCCCAATCACTTGGCAGGGGCAGGGATGACAGACGCAGGAGGAGGGAGAATTCCTTCCTGTGGCACCAGACAGGCCTCAGGACGCCTCCTTTGCAGGCTATTTTAAAAGCTGAACCTGTGTCCAGCAAAACCTCATCAAGATTCAGAGTCATTCTTCACTGGAAAGTGGGTTTTTGCTCACCCCACTGTCTGCGTCTCCCCCTGGCTATCCTCTACCCAGGCAACTCCTGCCTGGTGCTGCCCCTCGCACGGAGGTCTGGCCTACACATGTACATCACTCTTGCTCACCCAGAAACTGTTGGCAGTGGGCAGCCCTGAGGCCAGCTCCTCTCAGGGCCTGTTCTCACATGTTCCCTTTCATGACTCTCCGCCCAGCACAGGATGACTCAGATCCGTCCTTTGGGGAAGTAGCCACTCCAAACAGCCCTCAGCAAGAAGTCCACTGGGAAAGATGATGTGTTAGCCCGGTTGCAGAAGGGGAGTGAGCCGAGGAAAGGCAAGGAAAACGCAAAAGGAAGCCATGACTCTCTACTCTGATGGAAGAACCAGCCTTGGGGATCCTTCAAATTTAGGAGCTACTATCATTCACAGCCTTTCACTTTCCTTAATTTTTGTTCTCTTGGAAATAGATTCAGGGGTCTTGAGTCCTCAGTACATGCCTGTAGCTGCTACCCGATGGCCTGAAAGACCCATGAGGAAGGGCATGTGTTCCTACCTCCAGACTTCCGGAAAATCTTCTCTCTGATCCATCCAAACACTGGTCCCTTTCAGGACCACTAATAACACACCCCAGGGCAATGGTCCTCCTCAAGAGCAATGGGGGAGGGAGGTTGTGGCTCAGTGATAGAGTGCTTGCCTAGCACATATGAGGCACTGAGTTTGATCCTTGGTACCACATAAAAATAAATAAACAAAATAAAGGTATTGTGTCCATCTAACATTAAAAAAATATTTTTTAAAAAAATGGGCTGGGGTTGTGGCTCAGCTGTAGAGCGCTTGCGTAGCATGTGTGAGGCACTAGGTTCGATCCTCAGCACCACATACAAATAAATAAATAAAATAAAGGTACTGTGTCCATCTGCAACTAAAAAATTATTTAAAAAAAGAGCAACCGGACCTGTGAGTCCTAAGGAAAGGACACAAACCCCACACTAGAGATTTAAAGGCCACACGCAACCTCTTTCAAAAATACTGTGTGCCCCTGTTTTTACATAGAATTTGTACTATAGTTTGGATGCTTTTTGTTCCCCCCAAGAGGTTCATGTGCTGGAAGCTTAGTCCCCAGTTTGATGGTGTTGAGTGGTGGACTCTTTAATAGGTGGGGCCTGATGGGCGGTAATTCGGTCATGGGGTCATCACCCTCAGAAGGTACTGAAATGCTGGTCACATGGAATTGTTCATTCATTTGACAGCAGTTGTTAAAAAGTGAGGCCACCCTATGGCCTTGGCTCCTTGAACCTGCAACTGGTGCTCTTCCCTTTTCTCTACCATGTTGTGGCACAGCCAGGGAGCCCTTGTCAAGATGTTGCCACCATGCTGTCTGGGCCCTCCAGTCACCAGAATTGTGAGCTAAATATATCTCTTTACTCTGTAAGTTACCCAGCCTTGTGTATTTTGTTACGGTGACACAAAACAGACTCACACAGCTTTGCTCCCTCATCTTTTTCAGATAATCTCTGACCCCACAGAAGTTCAAATAAGTCATTTCTTTCAGCCTGTTCCGCAGCATGTTTCTGCCCTTCTGTTTAAATAATGCTTCATTTTCAGGTAGATCATGAAGGAGATGGCAAGTGTGTAGCATTTGTGTTCGGAAGCATGTACATCTTAACTTTTTTTCTTCCTTAAAACAACGAAACTGGGCTGGGGTTGTGGCTCAGCGGTAGAGCGCTTGCCTAGCATGTATGAGGCCCTGGGTTCGATTCTCAGCACCGCATATAAATAAATAAATAAATGAATAAATAAATACATATCAACAACTAAATGAACCTACTTTTCACAGATAAAAATAACCATAACATGGCTTCCAGATGATGCGTACACACAGCCTAGCAACAAAGAGAGAGCAGCCAGCAGAGTATCTGCAGAAGTAGCAGCATCCTCCCTGCCTGGCAAGAGAGGGGTCCCTAATTCAGTGCAGCCTGAACCTCAAGTAGGTCATGTCTAGAGGTGACCAAGGCCTTCCACGGGGAGGAGGCACCAGGGACCTGAGAATCGTTCACCTTCCACAAGGAGGAGGCATTTCTTCTTCCTAAGCACTAACAGGCTTGAGCACCTACCTGCTCCAGTTTCTGCACATGATCCACCAAAAGCCAGAAACGAAAAGAGGCCCATAGCCAACCACGAGGGCAATCTCCCCTTTCATCTCTGCGAGAGCCACCTCCCCACTGACACCAGCCCCGCAAGAGTTTAAAAGAGGCCAGCGTTGGTTTCAGCCCTCACCACATCACATTCTGTCCTTCCATTCAAGGGGCTTTATTTTGCCTCTCCCTGTTTTCCTCTGCCCTTTCACCTCCACCCTGGGGGATTCAGTTATGCATACTGCATGAAACGGGGACCACAGGCTGGACCTCTACAAGCTGCTAATTGAAAACCATGTCAGGAAAGGGAGGAAGAGGCCAAGGAGGAAAACAACACTCCTTGCAAGACCCCATTCTAAATTATGAACAGCAGCACACCTTCCTGGAGGGGTGGCCCTACTCCACCGCAGACACACGGGTCCTTCCTCCCAGGGTCAGGGACTCCATGCCTGACAAATCAAAAGGTTTCAAGGGTGCAGCTAATAGGCCTCGAGATCCCTGCCAGCTCTGCAGGCTCTCTTGCTTATGAGCATAGGGTGCCTGTTGCTTCTGGAGACCAGCTGCCTTGGCAAGACCCTGGTTCAACTCCTCTCAGTAATGTGTTCCTGGCAAGTGACTCAACTTCTCTGGGTCTCTTCCCCTACAAAAAAGGGATAAGAATCGTACCTACCTCATAAGGTCATTGTGATAATTAAATGTAAAAATATAAGTACTTCATACAATGTCCAGTGCAGTGCATATTAATTAACTTTTAATACTTTGCTCTTATTTATAACAATGAGAATTCTCCCCTGGCCAAACTGGAGAATGAACAAGGGTAGGGAAGGGAGGAACGAAATTGCGCCTCTAGCACCATTTCATAAGTAAATCTGATTCCAAGTCTACGGAAGACTTCAAATGAGATAGGGACAAGAATGCATGCCTGTGCCAAGCAGGAGACAGGAAGGCCTAAGAACGTGGAGAAAAAAAATGCCAGGGGCATAGGGAAGGCAGGCAGAGCTGACATTTTTAATCCTCAATTACACAGCAGGCACCTTTGAGGTGTTTCTTTGGGATGTCTGAACAATGTCATAAGGTAGTTATGATCATCCCTACTTCCCACTAAGAATTGGAGACTCCAGACAGTTACATAAGCTCCCCAAACACAAGGCTCCTAAAGTAGCCTTGAGAGTCCTCTCGGACTCCTGACACTGTGATCCTGCCACGCCACCACCTCCCACACACTCCAGACTGGGATTTCTTCCTACCTTGGCAGAGGGGCAAGAAATCCTAAAACGACTGTACTCATTCAGTTCCCAGTAGCTGGACACGTCTCTCTGATACTACATTTATAGATGGTTCCAACTCGAACATTGGTACCTTTGGGGCAAAAGGTTTTGGCCCACTTTCTTAACTCAGAACAGAAGTTTCCAACTCATGCTAAGCGTTGGAGGGAGTGTCTCAGGCCATGAGCAGAAGCTTTTTAATACTTCTCTGGGATGGACTCTATGTGTCCCCATCCAGGTTAAGAATATAGAAGGCAGAGCTGGGCTCGGAGGCACACACCTATAATCCCAGCAACTTGAGAGGCTGAGGCAGAAAGATCACAAGTTCAAAACCAGCCTCAGCAACTTAACATAACCTGTCTCAAAATAAAAAATAAAAAATGAGCTGGAGGGGGCTGGGATTATAGCTCAGCGGTAGAGCGCTTGCCTTGCATGCGCGAGGCCCTGGGTTCGATCCTCAGCACCACGTACAAAGCAATAAAATAAAGACATTGTGTCCATCTACAACTAAAAAAATATTTTAAAAAAAAATTTTAAAAAAATGAGCTGGAGATGTAGCTCAGTAGTTAAGCATCCCTGAGTTCAATCCCTGGCACAAAAAAGAATTCATACACACACACACACACACACACACACACACACACGATGTCAGGCCGAAGGGAAACACCCTGATTCCAGTGGTGGTGACTCTATCTGAGACCCTTCAACATCACTAACAATTACATGATACGAAACATTAGGAACATTAGGAAAACTACTACGATTTTATATCTCCTAATGAGGATAATGACTAATATATTCTGTCAACAGACATGACAGCTGTCTATACAGATTTGGAAGCATATATTTTTAGATGCTGTTACTGTACCTCCAGCTATTTTAACTACTAAATTTTGTTGACACCATGCAATCCAGCAATGAGGAGACTTAGGGGGAAAGGTTAAAAATCCCTATTTCCAGCTGTTTCTCTTCCCTACATCATTTTTATCTCATTATTATTCACTGGGACCCATAAATCTGCCACTCAGATCCCAGACTAAGTGATGTGCTACAGAGAAATTGCTAATGTCTCTAGGAAACCAAACAAAAGTGAACACTGGGTTCACAGCATTTGGCATTCAAGAGCAATCCTGCCCTGCCTGATACTCACGCTGACACTCAGCCACTGTCCAGTGAACTTATACACTGTTCTCAGGCTGGTGCCGGAGCTCCTGTGTGTTAAGGAACAGTGCTTCATTTCCTCTGCCCTGACTGCCCACTTTTCCTAATTGGGGGCTGAAAAGGGAAGGAAGGTGGAAAGATTTGCAAGACAGGCTCTAATTTTAAGACAAAAGCCATCCCATTAAATCTTAACAGATGTTTCTCAAGTTTAGAAGATTAAGAAAGATTTCAGCATCAAAAATCAAAGAAAATACTCCATGACCTTAAAAAAGGATAAAACACAAAGCTCCAACAAACCCAAAGTCCACTTTGACAGCTGTCTCTGACGGAATTGACGAGGTGCTATTGATGTTTGGATTAAACCATGCCTCTGTGATCAAGTACTCAAACATGGGATAAAAGACGAATATATTCTTTAATCCTACCCACTAATTTTGTCTAGGCCCTGAAAAGCAACGAACACTGAACAAATGTTGAAAGTGGCTTTGCCTCTGTTTATTGACAAAGCTATTTTTATTTCATTAATTTGCTACGTACCTTATCGGCATTTAAACTAACACAGGGAAATCCATACAAAGCACTAAACTCTCCACAAACAGATGGCTGCAACTTCCAAAGCTGCTAAAGGTAAAATCAATGGATGATGCTTCTAGAAAGTGAGGAGGATGTTGCCAAAAAATGTAATAGAAAAATGGGGCTCTGATTTATTCTTTTTTAAAAAAGAAAAACTAAACTGTAAAACAACATTGGGAATTCCAGCTTTCAGCCAGGCTGAGTTTTGAAAGAAAAGAAGAGAAACTTTTTTTTTCTCTTAAGAAAGAAAGGGTGAAGAGGCAATTAAGTCATTAATTACTCTCTTTGTCTAGCGATGTCCAACCCATCAAACGTGGGCCTCTTCTGTCTTCATCAAAGGTAGAGCCCACTCTACTCTACAATAAGTACCTCTTAATAAGACAATCTCATGTTTCAAAAGCTGCTCTACAAGGAATTTAGATGAAGATAAATTAAAATAACACTTAGCAGCAGACCTCAGAGTTTGACAGCCACACAGCGCCCACTATCACCCAAGGTCCTCAAGTGAGCTACGAGCAGGGACAGGGATACTGTAGAGAAACGGGCTGTAAGCCAAGAGGAGAATCTTGAGTGACTGGGGACACAGGTCCGAGGAGATGGTTTAGATTAGCTGTAAGACCTCTTGGTGGGTCTGGACGGCTTTGGGGAGATGTTTTAAGAGGGGTCCCCCACCTCGACCCCTCCAGAATGGCTTCAGCAAGACCCTGTCTCCAGACAGTTGGCTGGTACCCTCATGAAAAGACCGCTCTGATATATATGTGACTTAAGTGTACTCCTTTAAGGAGTTTAATGTGCTTCAAGTGTGACGCTCTCTCAGTTTATTCTCTCCTGTCAAGTTTCCTGCTGCTGATCTGGATGGCAGCATTCATTTCACAAGACCTTGAACCAATTCTCCCCAGCAGCTAGCTAGAAGCCAAAGCCACAGCGCACGCAGAGGCGCATGCACGCAAGGAATGAGTGAGTGCGGGCATTTTAAAGCTATTTTGGAAGATTGGACATTATCACCAAAGAGGCTCCCTTTCCATACCAATGTCCAAAGATCCAAGCAGGTTACACTCTAAGAAACACGATGAGAAGATTCAACTAAGCATTTGTCGACTTCATCCTCTGATCCTCTCCCTCCGCGGGCCTGGGATTACATAAGCACTAAGTGTGCTAACAACAGCTTTATTTTTGTGTGTTGCTATGGAATTTTGAAAACAAAACAAAGAAAGCCACTGATCAGTAATTGTGACAAAACTTCTTAGCCACAGCATTGAGAATAGGGCCTAATTATTCTATAAACACACTTTGATTTGTTTACTTCAACGTCAAATTAACTTCAACTATGTAACAGCAGACGCTGATTTGACACGGTGTGCGAAGCGCTGCAGACTCTGCTCCGCGTACCTTACACAAATCTTTTTCTTTTTTTTTAATGGATTCATTGGTAAAAGCGTCTCTGTAGTACACACCACAGAAGAGATTCGGAACTTCGCATGCATTTTATTTACCTAAGCAGGGCACACGTGTTTGTGACTCTCTGTTTGGTTTTCATTTGCCTCTTTGCACAATAGAAACAGGAATATTTTTTAAGGGTATTAGCAGCTCCTGTCTACAGAGATAAAGATATAATGTGAGCCTAGTAAAATGAAGAGCCATAGAGAAAGGAAACGGTTTAGATTATTGAGAAAAAAAATCACCACGTGCTAAGTGAGACAGGAGGAAAGAGAGAAATGTCCAGAACCTCGGTGAGACCTGCACCTGTCATTCCTCAAGTATTTGTTGAGTGCTGATGTCACTCTTGAACCTATGTTTAATGCTTATGTAAATTCTACTTCTTTAAGCAACTTACAAATATTAGCCCATATATGCCTCCAAATAACTCTATGTGGTAGTTGCTATTAATATCTTCATTTTACAGAAGAGGAAATTGAGGCTTAGAGAGGTTACTAGTTTGCCCAAGGTCATGTAGCTAGTAAGTCTGGGATTCAAATCTGGATACTATCTTCCCATTCTATGCTATGCTTCTTCTGACAACCATATTCTGGACCCTAGACTGGGCCCTAGGGTTACGAAACATGCTACTTCCCTCAAGAAGCCTCTAGCTCAGTACACAATCACAAAACAGTATAGTAAGCTGGGCCAGGTGGTGCATGCCTATAATCCCAGAGGCTTGCGAGGCTGAGGCAGGAGGATTTGTGAGTTCAAAGCCAGCTTCAGCAACTTAGTGACACTCTGCAACTCAGTGAGACCCTGTCTCTAAATAAAATATAAAAAACACAGTACCTCCATGAGAATGTCCCCCCCGTTGGATGGATTTTCAAAAATATATAGATGCAAAATGTTAAAAAAAAAAAAAAATATATATATATATATATATAAAATGGCTGGGGATGTGACTCAGTGGTTAAGTGCCCCTGGGTTCGAAGCCTGGTACCAAAAAAAAAAAAAGTGTAGTAGGGCCATGAAGGCAATAAGCACAGGATGGTCCCTGGAGGTGTCAGGAGAGACACTCAACCCATGTTAGAATGAGCAGGGAGTGGGTGGGAAGGTTGGTAAAGACTGTTTAGATTTAGGGCTCAGTGCCTCAACTTCAGCAATATTGATATCTGGGACCAAAGAATTCTTTGTTTTCATGGGCTGTCCTATGAATTAAAGAATATTTAGCTCTATCCCTAGCCTCTACACACTAGATTTCAGTAGTATAAGTCCCTTCCAATGTAATGACCAAAAATGTCTCCACACATTGCCACATGCCCTCAGGGATGACAAAAGAAATCGCTGGTTCAGAATGACTGGTCTAAAGGAAGTCGGGGTCAGTCTAGGACTGAGTGATAGGCAGTAGTTATAAGAAAGAGAATTGGAAGCGTTCAGGCAGAGGATATAGCAAATACCAAAGGCCCAAAAGAGAGAAGTTAGGGCTAGAGTTGTGGCTCAGTGGTAGACCACCTGCCTACCACATATGAGGCCCTGGGTTCGATCCTCAGCACCACATAAAAATAAATAAATTAGCAACAGCGAGGTGCTAAGCAACTCAGTGAGACCCCGTCTATAAATAAAACACAAAATAGGACTGGGGATGTGGCTTAGTGGTCAAGTGCCCCTGAGTTCAATCCCTGGTACCAAAATAATTAATTAATTAATTAATTAATTAAAGATATTGTGTCCATCTGCAACTAAAAAAATATTTAAGAAAAAAGAGACAGAGAAGTTAGTACTTCCTGGAAACTAAAAGTAATAATGACTCCTAGAATTAGATATCGAAGATTACAAGTGAGTCTAGAGAGACAAGCAGGTCATCATACTCTATGCTTGGGCATTGCTCCTAAGTACAAATGGGAGCTAGAATAGGGAAGATGGCATAACAGAGAGTTTCCTCTTTTTTCTTTCCATAGAGACAAAGAATTAGAGAAAAACAAGGTAGAGACCAGCCAAGACACTGTTTTTACTTTCTTTGCATGTTAATCAATTTTCTTCTAATTGTAATTTCATTTAAAATTAAATGTGTATTCTTCATATGTAAAAAGCTATTATGTATCAATAAGAAAATGGCAATCACATGAATAACAAAAAGAGTAAAGTTCATGAACAGGAGATTTGCAAAGAGGAGGTACAAATGGCCAATAATTGTGTGAAAAACATGCTACTTTTCCAATGATCAAAGAATGCAAATGAAATCACAAAATCTCATTTCCCACCTATCATACTGGCAAACAATTTCTTAAACTGTAATTGCATCTTGTGTTGACTAACAGAAAAACTGCATTCTCCACACCACTAGTAAGAGTCAATATGAGCATGCTTCACTAAAGAGCAATCAAGAAAAAAACAGTAATAAAATTGAGTTTTGTGAACAATTAAGTGATGAACTATCAAAATGATTAAACACCAAACAAGAGCTTAGTTTATCACATAATAGAATACTATGCTTCTATTAAAGGTGATTTTGTAGAAGTCTATTTGTTAAGATGGGAAATACTTGTTATATAAACATTGATAACAATCAGTGTCGGTGCAAGACTGGGGAAGTGGCTGTGCCAGGCTGGCTACAATCTAGGAAGCAGGGCTACAACCTGAGGACACACAGTCTCTGGACCCAGGTTTTAAGGCTGGGTAGGCTTAAAGGTGGGAGTCAAGGCAGGGGCACCTTAGTGTAGTCATCAACTTCTAGGGCAATAATCAGCAGCCTCAGGAGCTGGCAACACTCACCTGGAGGGCAGGCCTCACAAGCAGCAGTCTCCAAGCACCACCCCTAAACACAAGGTCATTGAAGAGTGTCCTCATTTTGCTATGAGCTAACTTTTCCACTTGACTGTGTCAGTAAATCTTTTTGAAAAAAAAAAAAAAAAATGGGCATACAGGTTCTCTCTGCTGAGCATTCCAAAACAATACCCTAAGGAACCAAAATTGTTTGGGGAAAAGAAATTGAATTTAAAAATATGGTCAATACTTTCATCATCCAAAGACAACCATAATTAACAGTTGATATATTTCATTCCAAGGTTATTTTCTTTTTGTTGTGTTATCACTGAACTATATTTTTCGAAAGAAAAAATAAACCTGTATTGTATAATCTAGAAATGAGAGAATACCCTATCTTAGCAAGGAAAGATTTGCCCAAACAACTGTCCCATCCTGAACTGTCACGAATTTTAACAACAATTCCCACAATATCTGCAACAATCTTCCTCCTCTCAATCGAACAGGCCCCATGTGGCAAAAATGTGCTAAAGACATTGAAGAGTCTCTGTCCAGTGGTCCTGGATTGACAGCAGGGCTGCCATCTTTACTGCTTCTTGCACGTGGTCGTGTTCCTGCCTCTCTGAACACAGCAATGCTTGACCCATGGACATCCCTTTCGTCTATGACTCCCCTATATTTTTAACACTAAACTTAGGCTATGTGATGAGTTAAAACTAAGACATAATTAAAGGTATTGTGTTTTAGTGTTGGTTTAGAGGTAGCCTCCCTTGCAAAAATGAAAAGACTGATCATTAAATATAATAAAAATAGAAATAAGGTTCATTCAAGTATGCCAAAGACCACTCTGAGAAATGGAACTGTTACTCCATAACTTCTGTTGTGATCTTACCTCAGCAAATTTCATTGTTAGCAATAACTAGGTTCTTCCTTATACACATGGGTGGCATCCAATAATTAGAGGTGGGTGAATCATCTACAGCCCCCTCCTCTTGCCATTTGATAGCAATGAGATTACATACATATTACATATGCCAACATGGAGTGTACATTTGTATATTTATACAATTGAGTCATAGGCTCAATTTTGTCACATATACGTTCATTTAGCAAGCAGACAACCTAGTCCGCAGGCTCAAAGAAGTTCCAGCTTTCTTGCTCTTATAGGAACTTTGAGCTTCACTATTGCTAAGAGGGGAGGTTTCAGGGGATGCCACGTGGGTCCTGCTCGACGAGTTGGGGTCTAGAAAAGACAAGGAAGGGATCTTCAGGGAGGAAGATGATATGGGGTCTCTTTGGATGGTGGCGGTCCATAGAGCCAAATTCCCCAGGCCCCGGGGTGCAGGTAAAGAATCTGCTCTGTCCCAGTGAGACGCAGAAACACCAGAGCGAGATGCAGAAAACACCATTTATTCCAGAAACTATAGAAGCTTAAATACACTCTTGGACCAATCAGATCCAGAGGTCACAAACAAAGGGGTACTGTCTGGCAAGAGCACAGTCTATTAGCATAGAATGGGGAAGGATGGAAGGGAGGGGTTGGAAGGTATGGAGATGCTCCTACACTTCACCAAAGGCAAACACAACAAATAACCTAGTAGCAGGTTTGAGCCAAACTTATTTAGATTCATAAGATCAAAATTCTCTGATGAGTGGCTAGACACAGAATAATTTCAAGACACAGGTTAGACACCATTGTGAAAAGTGTCTAACCACCAGATTAGATCCCTGTGCCCCACATACGCCAGGATAGAGAGTCTCTGCAATATTTCTAGCCAATCACAGATTCTGAACACCACTCTTTTCACCTGTGAAAAATAACAAAGCCTCTGATATGAATTAGATATAAATTAGCTGAAGTCCATACCTGATTAGAGGCTTTTAAAAGTACATGTTCCCTGGCTGGGGTTGTAGCTCAGTAGTAGAGCACTTGCCTAGCATGTGTGAGGCACAGGGTTCAATTCTCAGCACCACATGTAAACAAATAAATAAAATAAAGATCCATTGGGCAACTAAAAATAAAATAAAATATTTTTTAAAGTATATGTTCCCTTTTAGGATACCAGACTGATCTTAGGATATAAGTCAAAATACATTTACACAAAAAAATACATACATATTACATATGCCAACATGGAGTGTACATTTATACACACAGAAGTATATGTGTGTGTTTTTGCATGTGTATGTGTACACACACACATACATACCAGCTTGTCTGTGTCAAAGTAATTTAAAATAAATAAAAGGCAATATAATATCCTCATTGTATAAAAAAACAAAAAGGTTTTAAAACCCAGATAAAAGAAGGAGGGAGGGAAGGAAAATGTAAAGACCTCATTTCATTTTTAGAGATGAGTTTTAAACTCAATTCATTTGAAATAAGCCTGAATACATTAGACACACAGGGAAATAATCCCACTATTAGTATAATCACTTACATCTGTCAAATGTGCCCTGATGTATAATACACTTTCCTTTACTCCAGAGAAACTCAAAGAAACAAAAAATTAGATGAAATTTCAGAGGAAAGAGAAAGAATACTGTTACCCAGTGTTGAATCCTATCCAAAAAAAAAAATGATAGCCTCAAACCACTCATAGGCCAAAACAAGTATAATCTCATAGGAAGGAGGCTGTAGAGGACAGAAAAATGAGTTCAAAGGAGGAGGGAAGGAGCAATGATCCTGGCCACTGGGAAAATCAGAGGGAAACCCCTTGAGTCAAATTTGAGCTGGGTCTTCCAAAAGAAGAAATTTGACAAGCTGAGACAAGGTTGTCCATCTTGAATCCCTAGTTGGTCAAATAGGGAAGATAGAGTACCTACCCATTTCTCAGAAGTGAGAATTAAAAGAGCATGTTAAGTCCTGAAACATGACACCCAGATGCACAATCCATTTCTCAAAGTTGAGAAGGGGCTACGAAGCACCCTGGACTGAGTCAGATGCCTGAGTCCCAACCTCAGCTCTGCCGCCACTTTGCTGTATGACTTCGGGTCAGTTTCTTCCCCTTGGTACCTTCGTTCCCATGTGAAGTCCACAAGAAGTCTGTGAAACCATGCTGCCACCTCTCATGAGGGCCCAGTGAGATGAAAGATTGGGGCGTTGAGGAGTTAGGCCCTTTGCAATGCAAAGCATTATTTTCATCCCTAATGGAGTGCACGGTCCTAAGTCCAAGAACAGTAAAGGAGAAAAATTCAGGGTGGGAGAACAGGAAGGAGAAATTTTAAAAATCTACTTTGCAGTAGAGAGTCAGGAAGCCTTTCAAGGAGGACTGGGTCAAGTCTTGCCTTCCTCTCCACCCTTTTCGGGATGGTGCTCTAGGACCTTAGAACTGGGCCGTGAACATGCCTCTTGGAATCCAGTGCTGAAAGGAGGTTTCTGGCAGGAGGTCACCCATCTCCCTCTCCCAAATAAAAGAGAGAAAACCCAGTTCTGGGGCTGGAGTGGCCTCCCCATTGTTGGTACAGTGCTGAGAGTCCTAATGAGTGCTCCCCAGGGTAAGGAGTCAAAGGTGATGCCCCATGTCACTTGGTCCCTTAATCCTCACTTTAACCCAGATTTAAAAGTCTTCAAAGTGGACCTTTGATCAAAAGGAAAATATGTTGTTTAACAGAAAAGGCTGCTTTGGGGGAGCAGTTGGTGTTTCCGCCAAGGGGCAGCTAGTTTAAAGCATTCCCAGTAGTGGCAGAGTCTCTTGTCCTTATGTGTCAGAGTCACCCATACCAGCTCTGGGCTCTGGCAGGTACCATCAGCCTGGCAAGCCACATGGTTCATTTAAAATAAACAGATGCTTGAAAAGAGAAAGCTAATGTTACATGAGGAAGAGACCAACCTTTATTCTTAGTGTGTGAACATTACTGAATGGCAACTCATGCAAAGAGCATTTTTTTTTTGGTACTGGGGATTGAACTCAGGGATACTTGACCACTGAGCCACATCCCCTGCCCTATTTTGTGTTTTATGTAGAGACAGGGTCTCACTGAGTCGCTTAGTGCCTCGCCCTTGCTGAGGTTGGCTTTGAACTCATGATTCTCCTGTCTCAGCCTCCCAAAGTGAAGGGATTACAGGAATGTGCCACCACACCTGGCTGCAAAGAGCATTTATTGAGCATCTACTATATGCTGGCACTGAAACAGTCACTGAGTCAAAAAAAACATTGATAAATATGGTCACAGCCCTCAGAGAATTCAAAACCTAGTAAGGAAGACAGAGAAGTAAACCAAAACAACGATGCTGCTTTTTTAAAGGTTTCCAGGGAGTGCGTGAGGCTCAACTGTGCAACCTGTGGGTGGGCAGATCAGGCTGACTAAGGCAGTACTTCTCTGCACACATTCTGGAGTTGTTGTTAAATGCAGACTTTGGGCTCAGAAGGTCTGAGGTGGGGCCTGAGATTCCTACTTTAACAAATCCCCAGAATCCCCTCCCTGGGGCCAGAGATCAAGCCTTGGGTAGCAAAGGTCTTAGAGGTCCTACTACATAAGCCAGTGTTGAAGAATGGGCAGAGGTCAGCCAGGTGAGGGGGCGGGGAGAGTCCCACTACCTGGGTACCAAGATGGGGGCATGGAGAGTTCCAGAAGCACTGTGCTTTGGTTTGGCTCCAGCAGGAAGTGGGAGGCACATGGCTTGTGTGTCCTGCCGCAGCATTTGACCTTGAACTTGATTGAAAAGATTCTTTTATCTGATTTTCAAAACATGTTCCATCCACTTTCACCCCATCTCCCCACTGGATCCCTCTATAACCCAACATGGATGCCCACTGGCTGCCCTCTGCAGGTGCTCACAACTTCCAGGTTCAGCCCTACCCCCAGGCTTAGCCCTCACCATTTAGCTTGCTGGATTGTGCCTGGGTTCCTCTCCACTGCCCGCATCCCACTGCGTTTCCAGGTCTAGTGGTAGGCAGCCTCCTTGGCCAAGTTTCCCCAGGACCATTGATCTGCATAACGTACTGTCTGCTTCATTGTATTTGTACTTAGTCCCAGAGGGCCTGGTGCTTCTTAATGCCTTTTTATATTTCCTTTTGCTTTTCATAAAATAGTTCATCTTTCAATAATACACCTAGGCCATATATGTGTGAACTAGAAAAGAAGAATAAAATGTTCCCTGAGCATCCTCCTCTTGGATTCAGAAACAGTACCAAGATATCTGAGGCTCCTGCGTGCCCCTCCCTGGTGGCCCTGTGTTCTTGACAGTGACCTCTTCTAACGACATAACCCACAAAAACACCTGAGGAACAAGAACAGTTGGCTACATCTTTTATGTCTTCCGCAGCTCTTGCCATGATACTTTCTGTACTCAAAATCTGGGCATGCAACCAGCCAGTGTGAGTGCATTGGTGGGAAAGTGGGAGAGGGTATTTTAAATCAAGTCTGCCTTGAAGAATCCAGAACATAAGGTCACCATCGCCCTTAGCACCGCGCAGACTATCCACCACGAGACCTGTTCTCAGTGAATATTTATTTAATCAAATTCATCTAGTGGATGTAACAGATTCTGGGCGATGTCAAGCAAATGTCTGGCCACTGCACTAAGAAAATGCTGTCCATAGCGGGGCCCAAGCCCCCTCCCAGAGGTGCACTTTTACAGCCATGGGGGTTAGGAAGAAATATTAGAACTTCTGTTTATAATGACTTTTTTCCTGTTCTTTTGAACATTCTAACTTTTATATGTGTTTCATAATGTGCAGTATGTACATTATAGGTACTATGTACTATGCAGTGTTACACAGTACCTAGCATAGCAGGTACAAAGCAGAGCAGCACAGTACCAATGGCTCTGAGGTGTCAATGTCAACACTTGACAGTGAGGACATTAAAAAAGCAAAATGCAGCCAGACGCAGTGGCACACAAGCCGGGCATGGTGGCGCAAGCCTGCAATCCCAGCATTTAGGGAGGCTGAGACAGGAGAATCGCGAGTTCAAAGCCAACCTCATCAATGGCGAGGCACTAAGCAACTCAGTGAGACCCTGTCTCTACATAAAACACAAAATAGTGCTGGGGATGTGGCTCAGTGGTGGAGTAACCCTGAGTTCAATCTCCAGTACCAAAACAAATAGTTAGCCTCAGCAAGGGTGAGGTGCTAAGCAGCTCAGTGAGACCCTGTCTCTACATAAAACACAAAATAGAGCTGGGGATGTGGCTCAGTGGTCGAGTGCCCCTGAGTTCAATCCCTGGTACCAAAAAAGAAAAGCAAAGTGCAAGACCCAAAGTGGAGTCTCTCATGTGAGCTCCTAGGGCTCATTCGTTCATTCATTGATTCATCCAAAAATATATTTTATTGATCTCTTCATATGCAGCATGCTTTGTTGCCCGAATTACATCAGACAGAAGCAGCAAAGCATCTTTCAGGAGCGGATCATTCCCTCTCCTGTCCCACTGCCCACAAGACTCAGACTGCCGGTATATAACACTGAGTTTCCCACAGTGAGCAAACATGGGACCAAAGACCCACCCACTCACAAGAGGATGCATATGCAAGGAGTCACCCAGACCCAGATCCTCCTCCTGGTCACAGACGTGGCCGGGTCACTATGAGCTCAAAGAACTACTAAGCGTCACTCTTCTTTTCACAGCTAGCCTTCTCCAGCAAAGAAAGGAACTGCCTTCCAAATGTGATGCATAGAAAGAAGCTCCTGCTCCCTAAAGATGCCTCTCCACCTGCTCCTGGATGCTTGGAACTACTCTCACAAATAGGAGGTCCTGCATATTAGAAACATGTTCTTAAATGCTCTTGCCCGGGAGTGAGATAAACTATTGAGACATTTGCAGTATGTTGTAAATGACTCCCATCCAGTTCTCTCTGGAGAACCAGTTTTGATAGAGGGAGAGATGGAAAGGAGAATAATGGTACCTAAAAGTGAGTGGGTCTCCTGAGTGTAAAAACAGCCTTGGAAAGGAGGCACCGTTCCAAGGACTCACATCAGGGCAGAAATGCTGAACTTTTCAGTTGTGCTAAGGACTATTCTGACCCAACACTTGCCCACTGGCCTCAAAAATTCAGTTACTACAGAGAATGTTGATGCTGTAGGGAAGCTCAGAGAGGTACCTGCCCTTTATAGAAAGATGCCAAGATTCAAGAAGGTCACCATGACTCAGGCCAGGCTTGGCCCCAGCCTCCTGACTCCCAGCCCAAGTTCTATTTCAATGAGCAAATCTGGTGACAAGATAAAAACTCTCAAAAAGAAAAAAAAGGAGCTCAGTTCCAGGGTCTAATGTTGTTAACCACTTTGCTACATTTTGCCCTCTGGGTTTTGATATAACATCTTGACATTTCTCAGAGTGCTACTGAAAGGGAAGATCCTCTGGTGATTATTGTCTTCCTCCATCTTCCATCCCAGAGGCCAACTGGGAAATAATGCCAACAATGCCTTTGTTTTGCTGAGTAAAATAAGACAAAGAAACAGACTCAACTTACTCTGCAAGACCTGGAGCAAAATGTCCTAGAACAATGTGGGGGAAAGACAGAAAAGAACCACATCAAATATATCTTCCCAATTTCCAAGGATGGAAAATTGAAACAGGAAAGCAGTTACATTGAATCCAGGCACAGAGTTGACTAAGTTTATGGGCAACTTACAGAAAGGCCATCAATTCAATAATGTGACTTCATTTATTTTAAATAATTCTACGATAAAATTACCGATATTAAATTATGAACTCCATGAGCTCTACATCAAATATGCAGAGATGCCATTTTAATTCTCTCTCTTTTTTTTTTTTGGGGGGGGGTATGGGGAATTGAACTCGGGGACACTTTACCACTCAGCCACAATTCCAGCCCTTTTTTATATTTTATTTAGAGACAGGGTCTCACTGAGTTGCTTAGGGCCTTGCTAAGTTGCTAAGGCTGGCTTTGAACTTGCGATCCTCCTGCCTCAGCCTCCCAAGCTGCTAGAATTACAGGCGTACACCACTGCACCTAGCAATACACTGACTTTTGAAAACAAGGTCATGTTTGTTATTTTGAAGAGAAGTTTCTGCTTGAAATGAAAACAATTTCCTATTAAAAAGTTCTGGACAAGTCCAAGGTGTCAGCAGGGTTGGTGTCTTACAAGGCTTCTCTCTTGGCTTACAGAAGCCTGTCCTCTCCTCATGTCCTCACATGGTCTTGCCTTTGTGTATGACAATTATAATTTTCTCTTGCAAGGATAGCAGTCACATTGGATTAGAGACCACCCCAATAATTCATTGTACCTCTATGAAGAATTTATCTCCAAATATAATCACATTCTTAAGTACTGGGATTAGGATTTTAACATAAGAATTGGGGGGTGGGGCACAACTTAGCCCAAAGCTCTGTGTTTTTTTGGTTTTTGGTTTTGTTTTGTTTTTGTGGGGTTTTGGGGGGGGTGGAGTACCAGGGATTGAATTCAAGGGCACTAGACCACTGAGCCACATCCCCAGCCCTATTTTGTATTTTATTAAGAGACAGGGTCTCACTGAGTTGCTTAACGCCTCACTTTTGCTGAGGCTGGCTTTGAACTCGTGATCCTCCTGCCTCAGCCTCCGGAGCTGCTGGGATTAGAGGCATGCACCTGTAGGTAGGACTGCATAGAGTATTCAACACATAGATAACTAAGTATCTTTGCCCGAATCGGCACAAGGTTTTCTATAAAAACCTGGTTATGATGTGTATGGCTATACTTCCAGTCAAATTCTTACACCTCCTTAACAGAAATGATGAGAGACTGTAGATCATAATCTAGAAGGTACATAAAGAATAACACACACACATACATGCACACGGCATTAGGATAATTTTCCTCAAAGGAACAGCTACTCTTTAATTCTGAACATTTTAAGACATCCAGAATCACTTTCCCTAAGCAATTATGATTTTACAAAATGCTGTCAAGACCATTGCAAAGTTTTACTGCCCAGACAGAGCTAAATGCCTGGAGCTTTCGGGAGTGATTTATTATTTACTCCAGAGCTAAGTTGCTAAGCAAGATTTATTCAGTAAGAACAGAGCCATCCGTAACAATGCAATATACGTTTGACCATGTGGGAGTGTTTTTGGTTTTTGGTTTCATTTTGTTTTGTTTTGTTTTGTTTTTTAACCTTTTTTCAAGAAGTTTTGTTTTCTATAATCACAAAAAAATATATATTTTTTATATTCGTAAGCAAGTTTTCACCCTTTTGTGAAATCAAGAGCTCTACTATATATTTGAAAAACTAATTTGATTCCCATGTCCTCATTTGAATTTTAGCTCCGAGAAATTTGTAGTCAGTTTTCACAATAAAAACAGTGGAAGAACAATATCAAAGTCCATCGATAGCATCTGTAGGGTATCTGCTTTACCTACACACAGCTTTTATTTTCTCTGCATTTGCTTCATCGAACTACGGCAGACGAACCTGCACAAACAAACCATCTCAGAGTACTCCAGATTCCTAAGAAAACACTAATAATGCATATTTGCCAACTTTGGTTTTCAGAACCGTTAACAAGTAATAGAGGCTGATTGCTGGCCTACTTCCGCCCCCTAGTGACCGTAATGTATTATTACCTTTTGCAAAGGAAGATCTGGGAAGCCGAGACCAGAGAAAGTTTCCCCTCACTTCAACAACCTGTTCCCCAAGTTACCTGTGGCCCTCCAACTGCCTTTTCACCAAGTTCAGAAAAGATATATGATACATTCATTCACATCAAGGTAGCCAAGACTTGAAACACCTTCTCCCCAGATGATTTGCATTTTAACAAATGCACTGAAGGAAGAAAAGGATATGCTGCCACTCAAAACAGTAAATCACCAATGGTTGCAGTTTAGCCTTGGGAGAATGATTTTTCCTGGGCTTTTTGGTTTGGGTTTTGGTTTTTTGGAGGAACGCCATCTCTGACCCTATGAACTACATCAGACAAAATCAAAACTAATCTCCTAATCCCTGATAATTTTTATTCATAACACATATCATAGTTTGTCATTCTGTATTTTATATGTAGGGTGATTTGTCTAATTTCTTAATGCCTCCATTTCTTTGATAAGTCACTGTCCTCACTGTCATCAGGCAGAGGGGGTCAAATCAGCAGAGGACCCCAGGAAACATTCAATTTCCCAAACTTCTTGCCTCTATTTTCCACTACTCCCATCCCCAGGCTCCCTGGAAGGTCAGCTCTGGGTGGCCACCCAGTCCAACAGGGCATCTTACCTCACAGACATAGAGTGGGTGGAAATATGAGCAAGGAATGTTCTGGTTGGACTCCAATCCCCTCTCCCACAGCTGCTAACAGGACTCCCTACTGCAGCTCCTCTGCAGGTCAGGGAGGTTGCAGGCAGGTAGCCAGTCTCAAGATGGCTTCAGTTGGGGAGGCAGGGTTGAGCCAAGGGAGACAGACAGAGAGGCCCCAGGCAACGTCTCTGAACTCTGGTTGGAGCTGGTCATTAATCAAGCCCCTCCCAGGTGTTGGAAATTGGCCTCTCTCCCTGTTAGGAGCTATGCCAGATGGACACTCTGTACAGCAAATGCCCAAATCCAATCTAGACAGAACCATGAAGAAAATGGGAAGAATTCACAGAGAACGGAAGCTGCTTAGTATCACTGATCTACAATTCACCACCACCAAGCCCCATAGAGTCACAGTCTGCAGGTAAGAAGCTGGCAGAGTGTGGCTGGTGGCCAAGAGTCAGAGGTCTGATTCCAGTGCCTGGCTTTGACTGCGTGTAGTGGTACAATACAGACAGAATCTGGCATCAGGCAGACCCAAGTTTGAATCCCAGCTCTGCCACTGACTAGCTGCACAGCCTTTGATGACTTCTCCATTCTTTAATTGTCAGGTCAAAGGTTACATCCTCAGGATGCCATCTCTGACCCTACAAACTAGATTAGACAAAATCAGAACTAATTTCCTAATCCCTTATCGTTTTTATTCATAACACATATCATGGTTTGTCGTCCTGTATTTTATATGTGGAGTGATTTGTCAGATTTCTTTTCTCCTTCCTGAATGCTAAGCTCAGAGAAGGCCAGAACCACATCTCTTTTGTTTGCCATTTTATCCCAGGGACTAGGACATAGATTATACTCAATAAACATTTGAGAAATGAATGAATTACACTGAGCCTTTATCATCTATAAAATAGGATAACATCCCTTCCCTTGTAGGTTTGTTGTGAAGATTAATGAAACAATATATTATGTGCACAGAGTGAAGTGCTCAAAGCAGGGTTGTTCCTTTGCTACTCTGTCTTTGGGGAATCACCAGAGAAGGACCCACCCAACCACCAGAGGTGCCACTGAAAAGCGAAATTAGCCAAAATAGAAAAAAACCAAGGACCTGAGCCATCCACGAATTCCATCACAAGTCCCTGAATAATCAAAACTAGTTGGCACATTACAATTAATCGTCTCTTCTCTCTAGATGTCCCTTGATGGCAGGAAAAGTTATCTCCAGCTTCACTTTCCTTCCCATCCCAGATCGAGAGCAGCCAGAGGGACTGTAAATCCATTCCTAACATTTTCAGTTGTTTGAGTTATGTTCTAGCAGAATTAAGAAGGTGACTTTAAAAACATGAAGGAGAAATAAAGGTTGCACTTTCCAGAGCAGAGTACAGGTGTAAAATGAAACTGAACTTTTAATATGAGACAGCTCTGGAAGAGATAGGACTAAGAATATTTTTATAGAATACTTGCATTATGGGTAATTTTTTTTTAAATCCAAGCTTCAACTTGCATGACACTGAGGCATAAGTCTACCACTTAATGACATTTATAACTCTGTAACAATACATTTTGTATAAATTACTGCTGAGGCTTAACATTTCTGATTATGATATATAGAATAAAGTGATGTCATAAAGGCGAAGTTTGTAAGTTATGATCTGTCCTGTTGCTTTAAATAAGAGGATTTCTGGAGACAATTGCCTTGATGAATATAAACTCAAATGAACCTTGAATCTCTTCAATTATTCTTATTTAGAATTCATTTTCCTTTGAACTTTCATTTAACTCAAAGCACAATCGTTCCATTATAAATCAAATGCGAGCTTGTCTTCCCTGCAATAACAAGTGTGCTTTAAATAATGAAGCAACACCTATGATCATAAAAGATAATGTTTCAATGCACCAAAATACAAAAGGTAAAGAGATTTATTATCCCAGTTCAGTGTCGAGAGCTGAATATTTTCGTAGCAACAGACATGTCTATTTCACAAAACATTTTTGTTTGACTTTTTAGTGTATTTCCTGAGAAGACTGAGGTGTCTCAGTACAAATGAGAAAAATCCAAGCCTCAACACACAGGTTAGTGGTGACCGAGAAGCTCAGATCTCTCTTTGCTCAGTTTCCCAAGACTAATGAATGGGAAAAAATCTCTCACCTCCCCAGGTCTCTTGTCCACTGCAAAATGGGCAGGCTGTATCATCCCAATTCGTCCTAAGCCCGAAAGACTCCAAGTCTTTCCTTTCGCACAGAATTATAGTGAGAAACAACTAAGTGGAAAGATGTGCGTACACTTTAAACGGCGTGAAAGTGCTATACATCTCACTTGCTGGTTTTCATTCTGCATTTCGTAAATAGCACTACACATCCATTCTGTCAACTATGCTATCCAAAATAATATAGAAAAATCCCAGAGCATCTCCAAGCTATTACAGATAAAACAGGACTGTAAAGAGGATTTTCTGGAGTTCCTGTAACAAATTCTCTTGAACGGGACCTAAATCCCCCATAATAGGTCAAGTGGCCAAACCACTGCAGACAAGAGCCCACCTCCCCATGGAGAATCTCTCCAGCAGAGAGGACGCAGAAGAGCTGAACAGGTAGGCTGAGCATTTGGGAAGCTCTCTTCCTGTTATCTCTTCCTGCGTTCCATCTTCAAAGCACTGTGACCTGTCTTCAATACACCCTCGGGTGTGGGATTTACATTTTTAATATTGGCATTTATGACGTGGTGCTTTTTCCTGGCTAATTGGTATCAGAGCAAAATGTTTGCCTCTCTCCTGAAATAAATCTCTTCAAGAGCTTCAATCGCACATTCTTTTGTTCTATCCCTCATTTGAAACGGGCTCTATAAAGCCGCCAGGCCACGCTACATAATCTTTTGCCTCTCACGTTTTTAAATCTGGGGGTTTATGCTTTAATGGCTTTGATGTGCTTACTATTCAGCCTGTTACTTAAACCACGTTCTTCCCCATCCAACACCCGCCTCTCCCTCAGCCTCGCAGCCTGTACCCTCTGAGGCTGAAAGGATTTATTTATCATCCAGAACGTTTCCATAATTTTGGAAACATATGTTTCGAAATTGCATTCCAATATCTCATACTATGTTCTTTGTCTTGCATCTGTTCTATAAAAACAAACAAAACACACATAATTATATTCCAATGGCTGCAAAGTCTACATTTTCCACAAGAGTCGGTTCTTCCACAACAGGAAGAGTCACCAAAAATGGCACCCACCCCTTCGAGCCATGTCATCTGAAATACGTTTTTGTGTTAATTAGAGCTGACCACTGATAATAGCAAACTTCAACAACATCACTGTGTGAAACTTTAATCGAATCCTTCCCAAGTTCATTTTAATTTTACAAGATAATCTCTTTATTGAAAATGAACTATCATCAAAAATTCTGAAGATAATATTCACCATTGCACGGACAAAGCTCTGTAATCTTTCATCCTTCTAGTGGATGCCCTGCATTAAATAAATAAGCTTTTAAAAATCCATTTCTCTTCCTGTTAATATCCTAGTGGAAACATGGTAAGTCAATGCACAACAAAAAAAATCCAAAACAGAAATTGAGGAAATAAACCTGCATGAGACTGAGAAATAATTGGCCCAACATATTCCCTTTTTCTTTTCTCCCACACCAGGGATGGATCCCAGGGGCACTTAACCACTGAGCTGAGCCACATCCCCAGACCCTTTTTTTTTTTTTTTTTTGAGACAGGGTCTTACTAAGTTGCTTAGGGCCTCACTTAGTTGCTGAGGCTGGCTTTGAACTTGCGATCCTCCTGCCTCCGCCTCCCAAGTCACTGGGATTACCAGTGTGTGCCACCACACCCAGCATATTCCTTTTTATAAATAACTACTCTGACCATCTACCAATTCTCTCCTGCTCAAAACTCTTACATACCACACAAATACCCTCCTTCTCTCCCTCCCTTCCTCCATTTCTCTCTCACACACACATACCCACACACATATACACCATTTAAACATAAAAATCCAATAATTTTATATCCACTATGTTTTCCTAGAATTTTATATATCAAAACAGCAAAATTAGATCAATTAACATTGAAAAATTCCCTCAAAATTATGACTCACTATTCATCCTATCTATTAAAAATAAAATTTCACCATCGAAATAAATCTCCTCATATGTTACCTTGTTACCATGATCCTTATAAGCTTAGGATTTTGGAACTGCTAAGAGAGTCCAGTTTGATGTCTACAGCAGTGCGCTGGTAAATATTCGACAACCAACTTGAAGTGAGGGGGAAAAACTCTGATTTTTAGCATCTGCTAACTTCCTTATATAAATACCTTCTTCATGGCCAATTGCAAGCAACAAAGTGATTTCACTAAGTGGCAAAGTTGAGGATATCTTTGCACAATCAGCTCTTATAAAGTGGTACAAACTAATTCCACCCACATCACCAGGTGTCTGTGACTCAGAGATTTAAAAATGTCCCCAACACCTTTGACATATGGCAGCAGTTCTAGAGGTAACTCCTATACTTTTCTGCTAACCAGTCTGTTTCTAAAAGAGTTTTCAGCATTGTTGTCAATTTCTGGACTAAACAGCAATCAGGAGCATGGGTGGAGAGACCAGTAGTAGTTTACATGTTCACTCAACATACAACATGACCCATATAAATACTGGCCTCCATGTGATCCAGTCTCATCATGAATTCAAGAAAACACAAATATGATTCTAGAAGTTTTGAAAAGCCTTAACAATCTCGGGATTTTCTTAGGAAGATTTATGTAAGTGCTTCACCCAAGTATCTTCCCAACCAACACTCCTTAGTCATCTCATCCTGTTTCCAAAGTTTGACAGTTGCTAAAGGCTAAAAACATACACACACTTTTTCCCTCCCTTTCTCTCCCACCCACACATGCACACACACTCTCTTTCTCTTTTACACACACACATACACACACGTACACATGTACACAACCTACAGAAAGAATAACATGACTCTCTGTCTGGGTTACTAGCATCCCAGAAAAGCAGATTCATGCTTGGAGGTGTGAACCAGCTAGGAAAATAAAAAGTCTGAAAATTATCAATAAGGAACAGAAGACAATAGACAGAAAACAGTTTTAAAAGCAAGTGCCTGGTGGGTCTCCCAGCCCTGATAAGAAGTAGAAATGAACAAGGGGAAAAGGCCTAAATCCTCTATTTAAGGGGAAATACATCAAAAGTTTTCTGTATGGCAGGCTTCTTCATGAAAACAGGCTGAGAATGGGGAAAACAGCAACCAAGATGACTCTTAATAGATGAATGGATAAAGAAACCATGGTATATATACACAATGGAATATTATTCAGCATTAAAAAAAATAAAATTATGGCATTTTCAGGTAAATGGATGGAGTTAGAGAATATCATGCTAAGCGAAGTAAACCAATCCCAAAAAACCAAAAGCCGAATGTTCTCTCTGGTAAGCGGATGCTGATCCATAATGGGGGAGGGGGCATGGGAAGAATGGAGGAACTTTGATTGGGCAAAGAAAGGGGAGGGAAGAGGACATGGGGGAATGAGATGGACATCATTACCCTAGGTGCATGTATGACTGCACATATGGTGCAACGCTACATAGTGTACAACCAGATAAATGAACAGTTGTGCTCCATTTGTGTACAATGAATCAAAATGCATTCTGCTATACTGAATTAGAATTAATTAATTGATTAATTAATTAAAAAACAAAATAACATTTTAAACTTAAAAAATAAAAAAAAGAATGAGGCCGGGCGCGGTGGCGCAAGCCTGTAATGCCAGCACTTAGGGAGGCTGAGACAGGAGAATCACGAGTTCAAAGCCAGCCTCAGCAATGGTGAGGCACTAAGCAACTCAGTGAGACCCTGTCTCCACATAAAACACAAAATAGGGCAGGGGATGTGGCTCGGTGGTCGAGTGCCCCTGAGTTCAATCCCCAGTACCAAAAGAAGAATGGAGAAACAAGTTGTTTAGGCTTTGCAGGCCATATATAGTCTGTCATGTAATCTTAGTTTTCTTTTTAAGCCATTTGTAACCTGTGGGCTAAAGCAGTCCAGACTGGATTTGGCCCATAGGCCATAGTTCGCTAACCCCTGTGCTAAACCAAAAGAGAAAGCCCCATTCATTGTAAATGCCATATATTATTATTTAACCACACAGGAATTCATAAAGACACACATGCATCAATTCACACATTCCATTGGCAGACATTCAGTTTTCACTTATTAAGTGCCAGGAGCCCTGGGGGAGGCCACCTCTGCAAAGATGGAGAAATGCTCGGTCTTGGGCTGGGGACATAGCTCAGTGGTAAAGCACTTACCTACCATGCATGAGGCCCTGGGTCCCATCCCCAGTACCAAAAAACCAAACAAACAAGCAGGAAGAAAGAAATGCTCGTTCTTGGTTGCTCATAGCCCGATGGCAAGACAGCCACAGGAAGCAGTGTGATGACTGATGCCATGCAGGAGGAAGGAATCAGCTTCTGTTAGAGAATGGTGATTGAGAGAGTCCAAAGAGGAAAAGATAGTGGAGTTCTATCTTGAAAGAGATGAGGAATTCACTCAGAAGACGAAGGAATAAGAGGGCAAGGAGGGATCCTGCACAGTGGTACACAGCTGTTATCCCAGCAATTCAGGAGGCTGAGACAGGAGGATTGCAAGTTTGAGGCTAGCCTCAGCAATTTAGTGAAACTCTGTATCAAAATAAAAAATAAAAAGGGTTGGAGTTGGAACTCAGTGATAGAGTAACCCTGGGTTCCATTCCCAGGGATATAGAAAGAAAACAAAGAAAAAAGAAAAAAAGGAGGCAAGAAGGTGTTCAGGAAACTGCAGTGCCTGGGATCAGAGGAAGCCCAGCAGTCAGCAAGAGCCAGGTCAGGGAGAGAGGGCCCAGAACATAGCCTGAGGCCCTGGGACTTTAATCCTGTAGGCCTCTGGTTTTCAAACTTTTTCACACACACACACACACACACACACACACACACACACATGTCCTCAGGGGAAATCTTAATTTAGAGCCTTATGTATAAAACTAAACCCAGTTGAGGATGGACGGGTAGGGAGAACCCAGAGCACCACCTTCCTGATGGCCTCCTTCACCTGGCACCTGGGAGCCTCCTGGTAGCACAGTGGACAGCCATGGCTCCAGGTCATAGACAGGAAGCTTAGAGGCCCAGAGAAATCCAGCTGTTGTGGCTCCACTTCAACAAATTCTTCTGAAGTCAATAAATTCCATACATCTACTTTTATCTTGAACAGACATCTTGTTCTTCCCCAGCACCTCTCCCTCTGCTGGGCTGCAGGCTTGCCCCACCAATGTAACCCTTGACGGTGCGCTGTCTTGTCTCACTGTAGAAGAGTTCCCTGAGCATGTCTTCTCCCCATCTAGATGAGTTGTCCTGAGGTCAGGAAATGAATCTTGCTTTTCTCCTATCTCCAACAGGCCACATCGAGCCAGAAGGTGCAACCCTAAGATCCTAAGACTCTGCTTTGGATGAAAGTATTTTCAAACAGATTGAGATCGATAACACAGCCGAGCACAGCACCATGGACCTGTAGTCCCAGGTATTCAGAAGCCTGAGGCAAGACGATCACTGAAGTCCAGAAGTTCAAGGCCAACCTGGACATCATAGGAAGACCTCATCTCAAAAATCAATCAATACATAGAGAAATAGCACCACTAAATACCTGTGGCACACATTAAATTAGTGAACAGGGAATATTTAGTAGAGAAGTGTTTTTGTGTTTCGAGAATAGGATTGATTTGGACAAATTCCTCAGTCCATGAAATATGATTGTTTTGTATCTATAGTCAGCCCTCTTGTCTCGCTTTATAAATTCCCTCTTTTCTCCATTCCTCGGCCCAATTTCTCTGCCTATAACCAACAACCTTTTTATCATATTTTATACATATATGTCTTTGTTGTCTTGTGTGTCTATGTAAGGATGTATAGAAATTGTATATTCTCATGTTTTCGATATCATTCTGTCTCTTCCTGTTTTCACCTCAGTTGGAAATCTATCTTGCCAAATATACAAGTTCATTTCTCCTAAATGTTGCAAATTATTCCAACATCTGTGTCCACTCTATTTGCACATCCAGGCCCCCAAGGAAAGACAACAGAAGGTTTCCAACTCCCCACATCCACAAGCAGTGCTGTGAGGGACACCCTCATCTGTCCCTTACAAATTTGTGTGGGAAATTCTCTGGCATGTGTTCCCAGGAGAAGAAAACTTGAGTCACGTGGTGTAAGTTTGACCAAGTACTGCCAGGGTGCTCTCTAGAGAGGCTGTGCCTGTCCCCTCCCCCACCAGCAATGCCAGAGGTCTTCTGAGGCTCACATCCCCACCATCACTGAGCACTACCCAGTGGCATGCGCTGGAATGTGTCTCCCAGAAAAGATATGTTAGACTCCTAAATCCCAGGAGCTCAGAATGTGACCATTTTTGGAAATAGGGTCTTTTCAGATGTGGTCAAGTTAAGATGAGATCGTTAGGGAGGGCCCTAAACCAAGATGACTTGTGTCCTTATAAGAAGCGGAAATTTGGACACAGGCCAGAGATTGGGGTAGTGCATCTGCCAATCAAATAGTGCCAAAGATGGTCAGGAAACCACCAGAAGCCAGGAGAGATAGATGCCTAGAACAGATTCTCCCTCATAGCCTTCAAAGGAACCAACCTGCCAGCAGCTTGATTTGGGATTTCTAATCTCCAAAACCATGTCAATAAATTTGTCATTTAAGCCACCTTGTTTTTGGTTCTTTGTTACAGCAGCCCTAAAAATGAAATTTAGTCTACTTTGCAAGTTCTGCCAATCTGGTAGGCAAAACATATCTTTTTATTTTTACTTTTCTACTTTCTAGTGAGTTGGCTTGTCTTCATATGCTTTTTAATCATATAAGTACCTTGTAAACTGCCAATTTCTACCTTTGATTGCTTTTTCATAGGAGGGTCTTTTTCTTGTCTTTTTCTTGTTGATTTGCAAGAGTTCCTTGTACATTCTAAATATTAGTCCCTTAGAGTTTCATATTTCACAAACATCTTCTCCCAAACTAGTGTCTGCCTACTTTGTTGATTCCCCATTGGGCAAAATCACTTAACTTGTATTTAATCAAATTCATCAATTTCTTTCATTTATGATTTGTGCCTTTGGGATTTTGCTTAAGAAATCCTTCCCTACTCATACGTTGCAAAGATTCTCCTACATAATGCTCTAGGATCTGTACTATCTTTAACATTTAGCGTCAACCTCTGTTTATGGTGTGACACACAGACCTGTTTAACAAACCACAGTATAATAAAACATCCCAAAATGCACTGGCTTAAAATAGTTGTTTTGTTCATATATCTACAATGTCAGCAGAGATCAGCAAGAATGGCTCGTCTTTGTGACATGGACAGTCAGCTGGGCTGGAATCCACATCCAGGATGGCTTAGATGATGGATGGCTTGTACTGGCTGTCACCCGGAGGTTCAGCCAAGGCTGAGGCCTGAAGTGCTTCAATTTCTTTCCACATAGACCTCTTCATATCCTGCCTGGGCTTTCTCACCTTGTGATGGCCAAGTACCAAGAAAAACAAAGTCAAAGGTTATGTCACTGAATACAACCTTCATACAATCCCTTGAAAGGCTCTATCAGCTCTAGATGCTGCTTCAGAAATCACGTAACATTATCTCTTCTGTAGTCACAAACCTGCCCAAGGTCAAGGCCAGGGAACACACAGCCCCCTCCTCAATAGGAAGGTCAAGTCACTTTGTAGGAAGCACATGTGGGAGGGAAAATAATGCTGCCATCTTCTTTGGAAATAGAACATGCCACAAGATCTATCTTTCTTAATAAGTCATCTTTATCATTGGTTAAATGACACACATACATGGGCTATCGAAGGAATGTTGCACGTTAATGATGTTCTAACTGTCTGTAATTTACCACATACAGATATTAAGGTGTATGTCTTGCTTTCTTAATATTAATATTTTAATGTGTCTTTGTATCTGAGAGGACAAGCTTCCCCTTTTTGTTCCTCTTTTTCAAGCTTGTCATTCGTGAACTTTTAATCTGCCAATTTTTAAAATACATCCATCAAGCTCCTAAAAAATTACTACAGAAATTTTGTTACGATTGCCTTGACTTTATAGGTTAATTTGGAGAGAATTAACATAATCTTATAATGTCACCCAACTCAAATACATAGAAATTACTCCAACATTTATTGAGAATTTTTGATACTTTTTAAGAATTCTCGTGATTTTTCTATAGAGGTTTTGTCTATCCTTTTATCCCTAAATATTTTATATTTTTCTACATAGATGATCATATTATCTGCAAATTGTGACTGTGTCATCCCTTCCTCTCTCATCCACACCTCCTGTTCTTTTTCTTTTTTTATAGCATTGGCTAGGAAGTCCTGTGCTGTGCTCACAGGCTTTCCCTGGTTCTCGGGTAGCAAAATTGGCCCAGTGACTCAATATTGTTTCCTGATTTGTCCAAGCCCTGGACACCTGGGTCACTCCACTCAAACTCTTTTATTCACCTGAGAACACCTACCACATCAATAAGGTCCCATCTCATTTTGTGAGAATTTCCAAACTTCCTGTTCTCCTCAAATAGTATACACTGTGTGAGGCATGTTTTTCTGAGCAAGAATAATAAACGCCAGTACCCCACTACTCTAGCTGGAGTCTGCTACATAACTTGAATAGTAAGAACTTAAAAACACCAAGGTAAAGCTGGGCACAGTGGTACATGCCTGTAATCCCAGCAACTTGGGAGCCTGAGGCAGGAGGATGGCAAGTTCAAAGCCAGCCTCAGCAACTTTGCAAGACCTTGTCTCAAAATGAAAAAAAAAGGGCTGGGGGTGTGGCTCAGTGGTTAAGTGCTCAGGTTCAATCCCTAGTACCAAAAAAAAAAAAAAAAAAACCCACCAAGGTATGCTCCATAACCACAACTGTGATTTTGGTTTAAACTTGTGTAGTACAGACTGTTGGTTATCAACAGCAGAAATTGCTTTGGCTATACTGAGGAAAAAACTTGACAGAGATGTTAGGCAGCTCACATACTCTCTAGAATGGCTAGAGAAAGAGGCTCAAGGAATAGGCAGACATCAAAGAAAACCAGTGTCCTTGCTGTTGATGCTGCTGCCAGCCCCCAAAGGATCCCCCACTGTCCCCACACCTTGCATTCACCAGGTGTCATTTTAGAGCCTAAGACAGGGTCACATGGTTGCTGGAGCACTGGCACTCACATGCATTCCAGCCACCAAGGAGCAGGAGTGGAGAGGCCAGTGTTGGCCTTCTAGACTTCTCCATGGAGAGGCTAGCTTTACTGTTATAGGGATAGCCACTACACTATCACCCCAAGAATCATATGACAGGAAAATCCCCAAATGTAGGAAGGGGGTTCTGGTGCACTGCAGACATAAAAAGACAAAATTCATTGAGCTGGTTGAGTGCTGAGTGAACTCTGCAGAGTCCGGAGAGGATGTGGTTCCCAGAATAATTTGAACCCAGTTTGAACTTTATTCTCATTTTAAAGCCAAACTTCCTCCTATTCTTCATCTGGTGCTGGTCCATCACATAAATCTCACCTTCAGCCTCTCAGCAGACACTCCTTCCTCTTACTCCACAGTCAATAGAATCTGTATGAAAGGAACTCTCCCGATTTCCCATCACCAAATTGACAGGCCCTCCAGCATCCTCTTCTTCCCATCCGCCTTCACTGTTGCTTCCACTGGGACACCTCCACTCCCTGTCCAGGGCCAACCCTGCCTTAAATAACCAGTTCCCACCTTTCCTGCCTTCTCCAGAATCCTCCATTATCAGCTACTCACCCTGTATCTCTACATTCACTTTGGCTTTCTGACCCCTTCCCAATGCAGCAACATGAGTTTTTTGTTTTTGTTTTTGTTTTTGTTTTTAATATACAAATGACCAAGTCACCTCTTTGCTTAAAATCCTCCAAAGACTTGAAGCCTTTTGGTTCCTCAGCATAGACTGCCACATGTTGATGTTGCAGCCCCCGACTACCCCCTCATCCATCTTTTTTTTTTAATTAATTTTTACTGTGCATACTTATTTTGTGTGCTCCAGAAATACTTGTAGTATAGATACAGATAAAAACAAAGATAGAATTTTAGAGGTAGATAGGACACAGAGTAAAATTGAAGACAATTTTTTTTCACTCTAAGAATGCAAAGTAACTTGACAGCTAAAAAGTCAGGACTCCTTAGTGTTTTCCTGTGTTAAAATGGTAATAATTGCATTGTACTCTGAAGTAGACAGATACTGCTTGTGACCAAAGAGGACCTCAGGGGAACTCCATTCACCCAATGGTTTGCAAGGCCATACCCAGACCTGTGGGGATCAATATCTCTGCACACGTGGCCCTCAAAGAGAATATCCTATTCCTCAAAAAGAATGTTATCCTATTGGAAACACAAAAGAGGCACCTTGTCTGTGTCTCTTGAGAGTTAAAGGTGAGCTAATGAAGATAAGAGATGCCAGAGAAACTTTGAGAGGGTACAACCATAAGTACTGCAAAGCAAATGTCCAAGCCACCAAGGATAAACTTTATATGTATATACTCACCTTCACCTCTCATCCTTCTTGCACGGCCTCCCCCACCTGCCTTGCCTGCACCCCAGTTGTATGGTGTTTTCCTCTAATGTACCAAGCTCCTTCTCACCTCAGGACCTTCACACATGCTACTCCTCCTCCTGGAACCCAGGCCTCACTCACACTATACCAGCTGTGGGTTGCATGACCTCATGGGGCTCCATTTACCCCATGGAATTACAGACCTGGAATGTCTACAATGACTTATCTTAAAGAAGAGGTGTTTTTTTTCTAATTACCGAAGGGTCATTCTATCAGCTGGCACCAGGGCTGTGTGAAACACCCCTCCTCTCCTTATCTCTTGGATCTCTTAAGTGTCACATGGAGGGAAAAGCCTTCCCTTGACCCTACCAACTAGGTTAGGCCTCCCTGTTAGTCACCAACCCCCACACTTTGGCTTCATGTTACCTACCACAATTATAGATATGCATGTTTGGGTATCCATGATGTGACTGTCTCTCTGATGAACTGTACGTTTTCAAGAGATAATAACAGTTTCTGGGTCACATATAAGAGAAATGTTGGGAACAAATGTGAGATCCGTTCTAACAGGTCTACACAGGAAAATGGAGAAAAGAAGCAATAGGAATGAAGTGGTGTGAGTCACTGCCATTAATGGCTCTCCTTCAGATTAGCAAATGCAGCACCAGAAGCAGGACAGGTGGCAAAGGAGAGCAGAGGAAAGGAGGTAGTTTGAAAGGGTGTAGTATAGCCAGGAAAAATGTGGGCCATAACCCGAATGCTCAGTGCTCAGGTGCACAGGACAAAGTTCCCATCCCCAAGTAGCTTCTTCAGAATATTCCCAGTTACCTCCCCAGAACCAAATGGGTATGTGCTCCAGAGGTGTGTGAATGGCCCTCTTGCTGAAAATAAAGAGGATCAGAAAGAACCGATTCCATGGCAGAGGCGGGAGCAGTGTTCAGTCAGTTCAGGATTCCCTGCTGGCAGGGATCCTCTCTGCAAGGAAATGATCCCTGTCTGAGTCTCATAGTTTTGGGTCTTATCTGATTCCAGCCACATCTACACCCCATAAACTAGCATAGCAGGATCCCAAAATCCACTCACTTTGCTGACTCCAATCTTCCCAGACAGGGTAGCCAGGCTCCCAGGGGCCTGGGGACTCCCACCATGCCAATCAGGCAGTCTGCAGGTCTCAAGCCTGGGAATGGAAATTTGTTCGCAAAACCTCAACAGAGCATGCCTTAGTTTTCAGACTACACTTTGTAGCCACATGGCTGCCTATCCCTAGACACAGCATCTTCATCTTCTCTGGGGATTTGCAACCCCTGAGAAACAAACATGACAAAACCAAAGAGAACCTGCCTCCCAAAAGTTAAAAAATATTGTTGGTCAGGGGAGAGTTTGTACGTTTGGTCAAATTTCACTCAGGTTTTGTAGTTCTCCATTTTTAAGAAGTTCTGCTTCTGAAGCATGATTTTAACTAGCTCTAAGCTTTAAAATATATATGCGTTATATATGTATATGATACATATACATGCAATGATTCTGCCATTTGAACTATATAAGACGGCAACCACAAAATTGAAATTCTGTCTTTCAAAGGGTTTTATGTACTCCTTTAACTGAAAACAGCTTCACAATAAAAAGATCCAGTTTTACAAGTGAGCCCAACCCAAAATAGTAACTACCGCCTTAAGGGCTATTATCCCATTGCTATATAAAGGATTTAGGGCATATAAATGTCCATTAACACAACTAAGCATAATAATCTGATTTATAAACCACCCCTTTGCCAGGGCCCTTGTGGCACCCTACAATTACACCACCCCAATTAAAGTGTCCTGGAAGCCTAATAGATTCACCCTGAAAGAAACCGCCCAGCAAAGGCACAACCCACCCACCAAAAAAACCCTGACAGTAGAGGTTCTTAGACAAGAGGGGCACAGCAAAGGGGGTGTTCAGATGGAAAGAGAACATTTTAAGTGTCTAATTCCCATGCTCAAAGCATGCCAGAGTACACAGAAGTGAATAACACCCCAAAGCAAAGATACATCATGAAGAGGACCGTCTGAGTGCCCATTTCAGGCCTTCCTAGTAAATTTGGCATTTACTTGTTACATACAGGTGAGCACTGGGCTCTGGACTTGGGAAACCCAAATGACAGTTTGGGCTGGAAGGCAAAGGGAACCCTTCTGTTCCAGAGAACTATTTGGGCACAAAATTTGGAAAAATCCTCAAGACAACCCCAAATTACTCTGTCCCGATTTGCAGGGTCTCAAATGTGTGTGTGTATAGCAAAAGGGGCATTCTCATCTGTCTTATCAACTCATTGACAATTTTAGGACTGAATGACACCTCTCAAAATTTGCCCTCCATTCCTCCATATCAGTAGACAAAATTTCCAACAGACCTAAGAATTTGCTGAACTAAGTGTCTCCAAATTGGGCTCACAGCTGATCTCAGTGAAGACTGAAAACTTCCCCCTGAGTATACTGGGGGGGGGGGGGATATCTCCTCATAAACATATAGGAATATATGAATGTTGTGTCCCACTCATCGCTTGACCCATTACCACCAAATTAGCAAGGACACTTGTAATGTTCATTCTCAAAATGCTGTGAGGGCTTAGCCAGGCAATGCTTCCAGGAGGGGGTACATTGGATGTTTATTTTTTCTTTTTTGTAGTACAGGGGCTTGAAGGCCTCATGCATGCTCAGCAAGTACTCTACCACTGAGCTACATCTATAGCCCCTAAATTGGAAAATACAAAAAAAGTCAAAAATGAGTTACATTAGTCTTAGAAGTAATTACCATTACCATTCTAGTGTGTTTCCCACCAGCATTTGTTTCTATGTGTATGTTTAGATAACAAACTTTCAATTTAGACCATATTCTCTGTGTAATTATCTAGTCTGGGTTTTTCATTTGTACTACATTACAGTTACTTCTCTGGATTTTTTTTTTTTTTTTTTTTTTTTTGGTACCGGGGATTGAACTCAGGGGCACTCGACCACTGAGCCCTATTTTGTGTTTTATGTAGAGACAGGGTCTCACTGAGTTGCTTAGGGCCTCGCCATTGCTGAGGCTGGCTTTGAACTTGCAATTCTCCTGTCTCAGCCTCCCTAAGTGCTGGCATTACAGGCATGCAACACCGCACCCAGCTTTCTCTGGATCTTTAAAAGGGTCTTGATAAATATTAAGATGCCTCAATTTTTAAATTACTATTATATATAATCAGAAAAAAATATTAATGATCAACTTGGTGTTTGCTTAGCAAATTATTACACATCCTACTAGGACTCAAGGGGAAAGGAAATATGGGATGTAATCCCTTCCCTCAAACATTTTAGTTTCACAGATAAATCTGAAGTTAAAACATCTGCACTTAGAGAGGAGATGGAGGAGCATCCCAGTGGTAGAGCACTTGCCCAGCATGCATAAGGCCCTGGGTTCAATCCCCAGCAAAGAAGAAAAAGAGAAGAACACAATCAATCAGACACAACAGAAAATAAAGAAGAAATGCTGGTCCAAATCAGCCTCTCCCTAACCAGGATAACAGACTTGAGAAAGAACACAAGCACTCTTGTCAATAGACAGAGTAAGAATTTTACACATGCCTGATTCCAGGCACCAAGAGCCACATCCTCAAAACAAAGCTTTCTCCACACACCAATACCTGAAATTCTATTGTCAAGGATTAATCTCCTTATTTCATATTCTCTATTCTTCTTACAAAGCAAATGGACCTGGGAGTGCCAACAAATGACATTGGATGGCACCCTTCCAGTCTCCCTGTGCCAGTGACAGACATCACTAATCAATCTCAGCACTGCTGCCTTCAGAGATAATCTCGGAGCCTTCAGCACAACTGTGCAGGCAGCTACTTGTACCCAGGGAGCAAAATTGGAATGGGAGTAGAAAGTATTTGCTATTCTTTATTAAAGTGATGGTAATAATAAGCATATATTTGAACAGGAGTTGAGAGTCTTAATAGAGTTCTATCACATCCATTATCTCATTTGAGCAGATGCTATTTTCTATTTTTGTATTCCAAAATGAAGGATTGAAGATTTTCACAGATCATTCAATGGCCATTCTTAGGAGGCAGTTCTCAGATTGCAAGATGAAACCCCATCCCCCTACCATTACTTTCTAAAAGCACTCCCCTTGCACATCAGTATGAAAAAGTTGCCCCTCTCCTGTTCTAAGAGTCAGTTTGAAGAGGGGAAATTATGCAGCTCCTAGAAAACACTGAGGATCAGAAAGAGCATTCCCTAAAAACACAAGATATCAGAACCTGGAGACTGTGGGCAAAAGAGACACCATAATTTTGCAAAAACCCAGCTCTTTCCCCTGGAGGAACCAGGAAATATATTCACTTTCTACCCACAACTGGTATCTGAGGGGAATTCCACCAAGAATCCCATTGTGGGTAAGACCAGTCCCACCACAGGAAAACCCTGCAGGGACCAAGCTGCACACATGAGTCTCGGTGCCTTGAGCTGACTAGTGATCGGTGCTGTTCTGCCTTTTTTCATGCCAGTATTCAAGCAGCCTGCTTCCTCTCTCTAGGCTGGGAAGGAACAGAGCCAGCCGGACAGTACTCCCAAGGACTTCCCCCATTTCCAAACACCCAATGGAAAGTGGAAAAGCCACGTCCACCAAGCCACTTTCTCCTTTGGTGCTTCCAATTCAACTCTCAGACACCCTGGACTGCTCTTTGATCTACAGGTCCTGTTGTCTGGCTCCATTTGTAGGTATACGAGGGGGTTTCCTGTAGGTGTGTGATGTGCAGTGTGTGCTTACACGTGTGTCCAAGGACTCCCATCGACTCTCCCTCCAATCTAATCCAATCCAATATTGAAAGTGCAATGGTCCTAAAAGTGTTTTTAAACACCAGAATTAGATAGCGTGTTGAATTTGAGGTTAACATACGGATTTTTGACTCAAAAAGGCTAGATTTTCACAACAAACACATGTTGCTATAGAGACAGCATAAGCCTATGTAAACTTTCAAGCATTCATATTCATAGAAACTCCTGAAGCAAGACCAAACGTTGGCCCTAACATTCTTGTTCTTGCCAACTTCCAAATAGTGCACAAATTATGCCAAAAATAAATGGGTGTGACTAATACAAGCTTAGAAAATTTTTTTTTAATTTACCTTGAGGGCAGCATTTGTTGATATAGGAGCTGGGTATGTAAAGCATACTTCCCCCTCTATAAATCCATCTGTTTTATTTACACTTCCTAAAAGACCTGCGTGCACATTTTTTCCATAAATTGTACAACTGCTAGTAATCACGTATCATTTCAATCTGTGCCCCAGTTCTGTTTTAACGTTGTGTCTCTTCCTTTTTGTTTGTGTTCCACGAAGCACATACTATAAGCAATGCAGTTAAGACTTAACTCTTCTCTTCCAGTCAGTCCCAAATACACATGCCAGGGTTACAGAATTGTCAACTAGTTTCTGCAAAGGCGACACCTCCAAGGTCTGCAAGCCCAGGGTAAATCCCATTACAAGCTCAGAGATGTCAAATTGGTTTCTGCTATTGACCTCCTTTCTTGTGACCTCTGCCCCAACCTTCCAGGCCCCAATCCCAAATCCCTCATTTCTCCCGCACCAAGGTCAACCTGTATGATGACTGTGCTCAGCCCTGAATCTACTCTATCTTGTGCTGGATACTTGCTGCTAATTACTGTAGTCACACTTCTTAATTCAACAAGCGCCAGGCGGCTGGCTGCCATCTCCCCAGTGGGATGGGTCACCAGCTATCTCACGCAGGTCACTAAGTCGGCATTTATTTCCTGATAGGAGATGGCGTTATGAGGTAGCTGTTCCAACATGAATGGTAATCAACAATAATTAAAAGTGATACACCCATTCTGACTCATAAGACAGTGATAAAAAATAATCCAAGAAGGTTGGGGGAAGGAGGGGAGAGAGAAACTGCTTGGCCGTGGCGTGTAGGCTTTTCATCTCTACTTAGAATTTCTGGGTCTTTGTTTCCTTTTCACTCACACAGAAAAAGTATGTCCACACAGTGACCACAGAGCCAAGTAGTGAGTTTGGATTTTCTGTAAGGAAATGTTCCCTCTCCAAGGCTGAACCCCTTTGTGTGACATCAGGAGAGCAGCAGATCAGGGATCAGGCCACACCTAGAACCTCTGTGCCACTGGAGGTCAAAACCACTGTTTCGTGCAGGATGCCAACCTCCAATCTTACAAATAGGAAATCAACGATAGCGAGCCTCTGTCACCTGGAATGGTTTGGCCTCAGCAGTGTGGATTGAATGTTACCCACCCAGATTCCCAGCACCTACCTACCTCCAGCACTCCTCTCTAAGCTGCTGGCAGCCCCATCCTCACACTACTAGTTACCAAGCTTTAGATACTCAGTCATCCCCACTGTGCCCTGTGCACAAGTCAGGCCACATGCCTGCAGATCAAGACTCTGTCAAGCTTTGCTTAACCATAGTCAAGACTGTCCAGATCTACACCCTCTTGCCGCTGCTGCCGCCCTTCTGCTACCCGCATCTAAAGCCAGATTCCCTAGAGTCAGACCCTGGGACTATGATTCACTTGCCATTAATACAGCAATGAGGTGTTCTCATCAGAAACTGGAAGGAAGAAGGAGAAACAGAATAGGGATGGGGTTGCGGGGAAAGCCAAGCACTAGTATGATTCCAGGTCAAGTCCAGCCTCAGCCTGATTCCATACAGAGCTCTGGAGCATAGAGTATCACGTGTCAGCCAGGGAGCCAACATTCATTCCTCCCACACAAGCAGTTATTTGCTGTGCCACTTCAGGACAGATGGAAACACCCAGGTACTTCTGGTTCTCTGTGTCATGACCCAAGCAGCCCCTCTGAAGGTGGCCTTGGGTGCCATTTTAGAAGCAAAGTGAAGCTGGGTGATGGACACACAGAACTGGTAAGGGGTCCTGAGGGCACTGGCAAGGTCTGTGACACACTGGAGAAGTGAACACTGATATTGTAACCTTAAAGCAGTTCCTAATCTGAAAATCTTAAAGGAGGTAAAAATCAGGGGAGAGATTATAACGCCTATACTGGAAAACATCACAGTGGAAAGTCTACTTATCTGATGTCACATCTGTCCCAGGGAGTAAATGTGTGAAACCTGGACCCCTATAAATTAGTGCCGTATCTTGAAGCACCTACGCAACCTTGAAGAGCCATTTGATTCCCCTCCCACTTGACCACCATCCAAGCATGATTCTCCAGCTCCTCCTGGGGAGCATAATGTAAGGAACCGTCTCCCATGCCCAAGACAGCTTCTTGCCCTCTGACTAGCCTGCCTTCCATCTCTTACTTACCTTGGCCATTTAAGAGGAGATAGAGAAATGGAGGGTAAGAATTGCAAAGGAGCCCATGCTCTCCGCATGTTTGCTTCTGAGCATGAGCCAGCCATGATTGACTCCCAGTGTCCACATTGAAAAGGGTTGTCAGACTGGGAAGAGTATGTGATCTTATTGATACCTATGCCAGTGCAGGAAGAGGAGGTTAAGGCCATTCCTGCAGGATAGATTATACCAGAACCTTCTCTACCCTTGCTCCATTCCACATACATTATTTTCTCCTTTTTTCACAACAAGAAAAGGAAAAAAGTAATGGGTTTTTAAATGTTTACAATGTGCAGCATAAAATTTGCAATCAAAAATTCCATAAAAATAGGGCATATTGTTTGCGTTAAAGAAGTTAATTTCAAAAAGAATCTAAGACATACGGAGAGGAATTCTTCACACATACATAATAAAGTGGTAAGATAAAAATGAATGTGCTAGCCAGGTGCAGTGGCGCACACCTGTAATCCCAGCACTTTGGGAGACTGAGGCAGAAGAATCGCAAGTTCAAAGCCAGCCTCAGCAACAGAGAGGCGCTAAGCAATTCAGTGAGACCCTGCCTCTAAATAAATCACAAAATAGGGCTGAGGAATGTGGCTCAGTGGCCAAGTGTTCCCAAGTTCAATCCTCAGTACTAAAAAAAAATGAATTTCCTATGTTCATATATGAATATACCACCAGTGAAACTTCATATCATGTAAAACCACAAGAATGGGATCCTAATAAGAATTATTTTATACTCTATGTGTGTATGTCAAAATGCACTCTATTGTCACAGATATCTAAAAAGAATTAAAAATGAAAAATAAAATATTAAAATTAAAAACAATTTCCAAACACTAATCCACATGAATTTCAGGTATCCAAGCACTTATTCTCATGATGTGTATAAACTAAGTTCTGTGTGTTCATGAAGTAAAGAGAAGACTGTTCTAGAAGTATAGGAAGTGAGATTTGAACTGAGCCCTAGAGGGCAAGTTGGATTTACACAGGAGGAGCAAAAGAAGAAGGACTTTTGACTGAGTGGGGAGAACAAGAGAAAGGAGCCACCTTCTGGGAATGCTTAGTAAAGCCCTTTAAGGTCCCAGAATAAAGAAAATCACCCTGCGGTGCCACACTCAGAAACAAAGTCATTTCCTCACCTGTCTACATCCCAAGCAGCTGCCACGGAGGCGCTTCACACAGACAGCCACTCACAAAGAATAGTGGAGCTCAATTTGTCAGCTCCTGGTAAGGACCAAGAATGGAATTTCAGTGTCCTAGGATGGGGGTCTCCTGTGCTGCCCAGCCCAGACCTGGGAAGCCCATCCAGGATGTGGCCTCTAGCTGATACCTGAGCATGTTCAAGCCTCTCCAAGGACGAAAATAGGACTAGGATGTAGTTCAGTGGTGCTTTCCTTGAATGCACAAAGCACTGGGTTTAATACAAAAAAAGAAAAGACAAAACAAAATAATAAGGATAAAAATAAACAGCAAGGAAAGATGGTGGAATGAGATGGACATCATTACCCTTAGTACATGTATGATTGACTGCACATGTGGTGCAACTCTATATCATGTACAATCAGGGAAATGAAAAGTTGTGCTCCATTTGTGTACAATGAATCAAAATGCATCCTACTATCATGTAAAACTAATTAGAACAAATAAAAAAATAAACAGCAAGAAGGGAAATGAAACAGGGTCTTTTCTATTTCAGACAGTAGTAGAAACAGCCTCTGCCCTATAGGACAAGTCACCCCCATAAACACCCACCAACCTCCTCTTGCTCCCTTCATGACTTATTTTCCAGCAATTGTCCCATAATTAGTAAATCTCATCAGAGGAAGGGTATTAATCAGACCCAGAACCTAAGCACCTTGAAGCTTCACTCCTACCTGCCCACCCACACCCAAGGCTGACAATGCTATGAGCAAACAGAAGCAGACCAGGACAGGAGGGCTCAGCCCTGGACTGCAGCCTCCTGTTTCCTCCCAGCTCCCAGATTCCCGCATGTGCTTTCCCCTTCTTTCCCTCTGGGAGCCCTTCTCCCAAGCTCAGCCAAGCCAAATGCCAGGAACCCCTTCAGCTTCCAGAAGGTTAAGATCAGCTTCAAGCAGAGACTTGTCCTAAAATAATGGGGATGGGGGGAACAGAGAGAAAGTTAAAGCCAACGGCTCCCTGTCATGTAACAGTAAACCTGCCAAAACAAAGTGCCATTTTTAGAGCATCTGGAGGTTTTGGAGTGGGACAGGAGGTGTGTTGGGGGGAGTTAACCATTCTGATTTTTAAGAACAACTTTTCATTCTATTCACTCACAGTGTACAATGATGGGGATCTTTTTTCTTTAAAGCAAAAAACCCAATAAATGATACCTCTTTCCAAATTGCCCCCAGACTCCTCAAAGATGGCTGTGTTTTCCAGAGGAGTGCCTCTCTGACAGCTGTGGATTAACAACAATAACAGTTTGCATTTGTGAGGAGCTTTTAACTTTTCAAAGTCCTCCTCCATCCATCATCCCACTTTATCCTCCTGACAGCCTGGTGATGCAGGTGAAGCAGGGATTACCAGGGCCAGCCTCTAGTGTAAGCAAAGTAGATTATGTACTCAGTGGATCTAGGGGCCCAGGAAGGGATGAACGGCCTCGGAGAATCCCTCCCAATAAATTGCACCTGAAACTTCCCTTAACCAAAACAACCCTTCCATTTCACAATGCCGATGAGGCTTAAGAAACAAATACCCTTAGGAATGACAGCTCGTCAACCAGCATGTGATGGGGACAAAGCACCAGTGAGCCTTTCCTGAAAGCAAGTTTAACAAGGAAAAGAAATGGGACACCCAAAGGGAACACAGAGTAATCATGAAACACTTTACTCGGGTGGCAATTTACCAGTGGTCGCCCCAAACAATCATTGACCCTACTTCACAGGTATTAAGACACAAGGAGGTCAAGTCACCCATTCATGCATTCAGGCATTTCTTGATGTGAACTATTGTGTAGTAGCTCCTGTTATGCCAGAAGCCTGGAGGTACAAAATAAAGGCCCTGCCTTCAAGGAGCTGGCTGTGGGGTGAAGGAGCAGTAGGAGCATCAGGATGGTATTGGAGATCCTCTCCTTACTCCAGGCAACAGGGATGGCCTTCTACACTCACTGTCTAGGAAGAGGACAACCCAGTCCAGGACAAACATGGAATTGATTTCAGAATGAGTGTTTTAGACACATAGTAAAGGTGTTTTTTTTTTTAAGGGAGACTTTGCAATTCTAAAATCTTGATTTTTATATCAAAAACAACTTCTAGCCAGCCATGGTGGTGCACACCTGTAATCTCAGTGGCTCGGGAGGCTGAGGCAGGAGGGTCATAAGTTCAAAGCCAGCCTCAGCAACTTAGTGAGGCCCTAAGCAACTCAGTGAGACCCTCTAAATAAAAGATAAAAACGGCTGGGGATGTAGTTCAGTGGTTAAGCACCCCTGGGTTCAATCCCCAGTACCAAAAAGTGACTTCTGGACATGTGTCTCAGAGCATAGGATCAGTGTCATAAATAGTAGAGCAGAGAAGAATGCACAACACTGGAAAGTTGTTCTGAGCAGGCAAGTTCCTTGTGATCAAATCACATGAGAATACTGACCCCTAGGGGTTTAGGTGACCAGAAACTTTCATTCACAGTCCTTCAAATATTCACAGTCTTTCAAATTTTGATCACATGTCATTTGGTAACAGTACTAGTGATTTAAATATTTTTCTCCATACCTGCAGAGGAGATTGTGATAGGGGTCTTTATAAATGACATATTATCTATAGCTGATTTTGTGTTTGTCTTTCAAAAATGCCTTGACATAATTGATTCCAAATTTGATGAGATTAGAATTTGTCATTGACCTTTTTGTTAATTGTAGGGGAAAAACCCACCCATGACCTAAAATTGTTATCATAACTATTCTTGGCTAGAGGCCCAATCTATGAGGCTGCCAATCTTGGACATTCGGTCTCTAAAACTGTAAAGGAAATAAACCTCTTTTCTTTAAAAGTATTCAGTCTTTGGTATTTTGTTATAGTGATAAAAAACATGAACCAAAATATAACCAGAAATAGAATTGCTGGTTCATATGGTAATTCCCTTTTCAATATTTTGCAGAACTACCGTACTGTCCACCATACTGTCTTTCATAGTAAGCGTATCATTTTACAGTCCTACTAACAGTATTACAAAGTTTCGACTTCTCAACAAACCCACAAACATCAACACTTCCTGTTTCTTTCTTTTTTTTTTTCTTTTTGATAGCAGCCATGCTAAAGGTTATAAGGGGATATCTCATTGAGTTTGACTTACTTTCTCTAGTGATTCATGGTGCTGAGCATCTTTTCATATGCTTATTGGCCATTTTCAACTCAGTAACCATTTTTTTTTAATATATTTATTTATTTATTTTTATGTGGTGCTGGGGATCGAACCTAGTGCCTCACGCATGCAAGGCAAGCGCTCTACCACTGAGCCACAATCCCAGCCCCTCAGTAACCAATTTTAAAAGCATGATTTTTAAAGCTCTGAAATCTAGTTTCCTATTTGGAGGACAGATCTCGCTGCCATCTTTCAAGCTGAATGTCCCCATGAAAAAGAGGTAGTTTCTATTTTTCACTTTAACATATGATCAAAGCAGAATTTTTCAACCAATCGCATCACAGTTGATATCTTGGGTCAGGCAGTTCTTTGCTTTGGGGAATGCCCTTGCATCCCCAAAATGTAAACTCTGGCCTCCAGGTGCCTGTAGGACTCCCTACTCCACTTGAAACAAAAAAACAAAGTCTCCAGACATTTCCAAATGTCTCCTAAGAATGGCCAGTAGTGCTCATGGTTAAGAACCACTGGATTACAGTTTGCAAACTAGCATGTTTAAATCGGCAGACAGAATCATGTTAAATCTTTGAATCAGCATTAAATGTTTTGGAGATAACCTGGCTTCCCTTGAGAACACAGAGAATCAGGCCATCCTGGGCCTGCACTGCCCCATGGCAAAAATTGGCTGGGCTGAACAGCTATTGTTTCACCCAAGTCTGAGTTCTTGCTCTTCATAGAGTCCATAAAACAAGCTCTATTTGAATGCTAGCTATACAAAGCTGCTTCCAGTTTTTCGAGTGAAATAATTCTGATTTGTCTGACTTGTCCTATAAGTACACGATTACGTAAAATCTCAGACCACCTGACTAAAACCATTTGAACCTCCCCCACCCCCACCACACACACACACACACACACACACACACACACACGAGTCAACATAGGTAACAGAGAAAAAGTACCGGACTAAAAGAATAACAAGGTTCTAATCCTTAGCCTATGACTTCATTGAAAGCCTACTATGTGCCTATTATTTGAGAGATTTCAATTTCAGGCCCCGTCTTATCTGGGCCCCAGCTTCTTTTTTTTTTTTAATAATTTATTTAAATGCATTTCAAGTCACAGTACATATATAGAGCTCAATTTTTCCATTTCTCTGGTTGCAAACCAGATAGAGTCACACCATTTGTGTCTTCATACATGTACCTAGGGTAGTGATGACCATCTCATTCAACCATCTTTACTATACCCATTCCCCTTTCCCTCCCCCCACTTCCCCTCTGCCACATCCAGAGTTGCTCCATTTCTCCTATGTTCCCCATTCCC